>JAQIXX010004107.1:0-17288 GCA_034700605.1 Willowsia nigromaculata
GCCGTTGTACTCGGCAATCTCCCGGCGGAGGTTGATCTTGGTGATAAAATCGTCTCTCTGTCAAATCTGGATAGTACATCAGGCATGAATGGACCATTAACAAACACAATCGGAGGATCTGCGATCGTCTCAACTTCAGCGGTTCAACCCGGTTCAGTGGTAGCTGGACCTCACCTGCTTCCGCGAAGTAGATCATTAATGACGTGCCGAACTCACCAAGTCATTCCACAAGCTACAGCTGCACCAAGGCTCCAATTATTCCGAAATCTTCATTTCGCTAGAGCCCACATGTTCCATGTAAGCAATTTCTCAGCAAACCATTTTCCTTCTTAATTAAACAAGCTCAAAAATAGATACCTAAATGTATGCCCACATTTTCTCTTGAAAAAAGGAATCACTGAAATCTTCAATGTAGCGATAATTCCTTCCAATAGGATTACCCATAAAATTACATAATCCATTCAGATTTCGCAAGCTAATTAATTTTTATATGTTTCAGGTTGGTCGTTTATTTCCATCTATACGATTTGCGCGGACAGTTCTCCTCATAATGATTCCCATGTGGGTTTTTATCCTGCCAATAGTGACAATCATTCCACTTCATCGGGGTTGCGAAGATGGAAATAAGTCTGAACTCAACTGTGAGCTTGTGGATACAATGTGGCGTTACCTGTTTGTACATATGAGATCCATCCTCCCACTGCAAGCTATTCTCGACACTTTAATTTATGCATTTGGATCAAAGGAATTTCGGCAAGCACTTAAAAAGCTCTTACGTAAGATTCGACAGCCAAAGCATTGAACAAAGTATTCAGAAAATTATTCCAATTTCACTTCAGTTTTACACAAACTTTGAGCCTATATTGTTAAGCATGAAGTTACATGAAGCTAGTTTACTCAAATGAAACAAAAAACCTTAGATTAAGATTTTAGCAAAATAACTTATGAAAGTACCTATGACACAAAAATGCAATTTATATTTATGCGAGTGTACTGTAGGTTAAGTGTACATTTTCTTTTATATTTAATCTGAATTCTACAAAATAATTCAGCATTTAAGTTGAAAAAGATTCAGTGCGGCAGTTCACTTGCTACATTGAGCGTAAAAACAATGTCATTTTGTTAATTTTTGACAAATGCATGATCTCTGATAGATCTCGTCATTTTATTGTAAACTGTTCAGTAAATGCCCTGGCATCATCATGGACAAAGGCAAGGAGTGGGAATCGCAACGTTTATTATGATTAATTTTGTTCATATGTATACATTGATGTGTAATATTTACGAGTTCGGTATTTTATAATAATATATAGCACATAATAATAATATAGTGAAGTATATTAATTGTTGTTATTACTTGATTACTATCATGTACCTTCGTTTATACTGGAAACTTAATACCTGTTTGTAATTTTCTTGAAACATTAGTTAAAGTAATGTAAGCCAATACAGTATTAAAGCGTATTACATTGAAACTCAAAGTTCAATTAACTTTTTTCAATTCATTTTTGTTGATCATTTACAGATTATGTAATCAGCATTTACTTATTTTTAGGTTAGTAAAGTCAGCATTATAATTTTTTTAAACAGCATAACAAAACAAAGCAGTACTAGTCCGGTCAGTGGAATGGTCGATGAAAACATAAACTTTCAATTTATCAAACTTATTGAACTGACGCATATTGTAATTATTTTCACTTATACAGTGCATTCTTATGATTGTTTTTGTTCATGAGAAACATTAATTTTGTTGGACACAGCATTTTGCAAGGCAAAAGTTTTTGTTCCCCTTAGCAGTGCTACGTTAGCATGCTCAACCAAGGAAAGCAACGTTAATTTTCAAAAAAAGATCCTGCTGAGCATTTAAGATGCATGCATTTTTATAGTAACCGGTTATGTCCTATTTATCACAAAATCAATACACCGGCAATTGGTGCTGTATCTGCTGAAATGTAATTATGTCGACAGATCATTTAATATACATACATGTCGTATGTATGCATAATTATACGCATCTGTACACCTACGATATAGCAATATGTATGAGCAATTTTTTAATCATCAATTCCACACAGAAACTGGACGCTGTCTAATACTGAACGCGATTTGCCAACTCGCACAGATCTCCAATCATAACGAGCTCTACAAACTTTTAAAACAATATCTGGGCATTTCCTGTGCCAAATCCTCCCCACCGCCTTAGTACATAGTTAAAAGTTCCCAGTAGTTTCACTTTGGAAGAATTAAGTCACGAAAATGTCACCATTAGTAGCTACAATTATAGTGTCATTGGTAGCCATGACCATCGCAATTCCTGGCATGGACAGGGTTATCAAAGATTATCATGGCAGGGAGTACCTTGACCCGAAAGAAAACTATCTTCTGGAATGGACCATTGATTGGGCAAATAGGATGATGCTGTTCAATATCACAGTGAATACGAATGGATGGGTTGGTTTTGGGTTTAGCAAAGATGGTCTAATGAAGGACGCTGATATGGTTATTGCAGGTGTTACTCCACAGAAACGCTCATATATAACAGTAAGCCAATTTTTTACAAATATTGAATATAGGCTTGTATAGCTTCATGTAATGCGACAGGTTAGTGCTATGTCAGCTTATAAATAAAACTTATTGTTCCTGACAGGATTTTCATACCGACTGTCATCGAACTCTGAAAGCAGACAATTCACAAGATTGGAATCTTTTGGGTGCAGGAGAAGTGTCAGGAAGAACATCAGTGAGTCTGTCTAGACTGATTGATACTTGTGATTCGCAGGATTATCCAGTAACTGTAAGCCATTAAAATAATTGATACATAATATGTTTCAATTTTAAGCACAAGTGCAGTAAATACTAATGTTTGATTTATGTACATTCTTGGGGATTAATATTCGCATTATTATTTCGTTTCTCTCAGGAAGATCTTGTGTATTTGATATGGGCATTTGGAGATACAGATAACGTGGATTACCACCATCAAACTCGGGGTCTTTACAAAATTTATCTTTTAGATCCCGTCGTTCACCCAGCGTTGTCCTCTAATTCATTGCCAAAATGGCGAGCTACTAAACACTTTACACTGCCTGCTCGTAGGACCTCATATTGGTGCAGCATCCACAAGGCTCCGCCATCACCTTATCGACGGAAGCATCATTTCATTGAGGTGATATCTTAAGTCGATATGCTAAATCTATGGTCCACTGTGCTTGACCAACGCATCAATGACCGTTCTGTTGTATTTTTTCAGTTTCATGCCGTACTCGATAAACCTCGTGATGTCGCAGTGAATCACGTCCATCACTTCGTTTTATGGCGATGCTTCGCCCCTCCAGGTGTAAACCCACGCGTGATATTTGAACCACTTGTCGCATACGAGGGGGAGGAATGCTACTTTAGTGAGCACAACATAATTCCAATAAATATGTGCAGAACTATGACGTATGTGTGGGCAGTTGGAGGAAGGGTATGTGTAATGCTGACTTTTCATGCACATTTTTTCAAGTTAATTCAAGATTATAAAACAAATATCCATCGCCACTTATTGTATTCGTTTGCAGCCTTTAATTTTGCCCGATCATGTTGGCATTCCATTTGCTGAGAGTCCAGATGAATATTACATGCTAGAAACGCACTACAATAATCCCGAAGAAATAGCTGGCATAACTTTTGAATCTGGTGTTGAAGGTACCTACACAGAAAGACTAAGGTATTAACAAGGACTAATAAAATTTACGGTCATATCTCCAGTCGCTAATTTTAAAGTAAACATTCATTAACTTTGACATCCGTTTCGGAAAGACCTCAGGATGGAGGCGCATTCATGATAAATTACGACTTCTTCGGTTTCTTCATGATTCCTCCTGGAACACAACAATTCCAGATGTACTCACAATGCAGCAAAGAATGTACTGCCACAATGTTTCCACCTGGGGGCGTCGATGTATTTGCTATTCACTCTCATTCACATACTTCAGGTAAAAAATTGTCTGCTAGTCTCTAACCATTACACAGTGTAATTTAATAAACAAAATGATTTGCCAGCTATAATTCGGTGATTTGTATATCTTGAATATGTTCGCATAGGACGAAAAATGAAACTGCATCACTTCAGAAATGGGAAGGAACTTCCATGGATAATCAAAGATGACAATTATGACTGGCAATTCCAGACGCCTAGGCCATTGCACACTGAAAGAAAACTACTTCCTGGAGATCATTTGACAATAGGTATTCTTCTACCCGCAAAGAAACCAGAATCTGACATATCTGACAAGCACAATGTACAAGGACAACTAATCTTAATGTTTGAATTGTATGATGATATTTGGTGTGATACAGATTGCATATACTCCGACACGTGGACAAATGTTACCACATTTGCAGGATTCTCTGGAATAGACGAAATGTGCCTGCAAGTTCTTTATCATACCATACCTATACCACACTCTTGGTGCACTGGAACGATTCCAGAGGAAAATTTACTCCACTTTCTTGGAGTACAGAATGTAACCTGGTATGATAATTATAGTTCATATGTTGAAAGAAATAAGTGATCATTTTTTGTTCATCGCAAGGAAAGCATTGCAAATTGTACCTTCTTTCAGGGACCTACCGACGCAAGAAAGGATCGTGACAAGTCCTCTTGTTTTAAGCGGAAATCGATTAGCCCACGTAGCAGATGACTTAACGTCTTGGAGTAAAGCATTACGCGACACGGTCGCTTCCACAACTATTGGAAGTCCGCAGGTTGTAACTTGCCCAATAACAACCATACTTGTAGAGCCCCAAGATGAAAGTAAACTTGGATATGCGAAACACCAACTATTAGGGACTTACGTTCCCCCTAGTGTGACCATGCCCACTGGATCAATCATATCCGGATATCCTTTGGTAGACACGCAGTTTAGTCGAACACGCAGTTGTGCCGCTCATTAAAGCTAATTAATAACTAATTATAAATGATAGAAACGATGCGACAAATATTTATGACACAAATCTGTTTAGTTACTGTAATTTTATTGTCTATAGAATGTATTTATAAATAGATTTCATAATCTGAAGTACAGACGGTTACTAAAACGTTAAATAAATATTTACGCGACACTTCTACAGTTAAAGCTAGCATCTACAAAAGATTTAGTCCACGTATAAACCTTCGATGCCACATAAACGACGTTATTGCTGATAAACTAAACCATGTCACAAAATAGCTCACATGCTCGTTTCTCAGTGTTACTCGAGTCTGACGGGGAACAGGAATGGAATCCTGGCGTGCGTTCGAAAAGTCCATGCCCTCGATTGAGTACAAGTCTAAGAACACCTCCTTACTTTTAAGAAATCTTGCCATGAACCCGACGTCCCTAGAATATCAAATTGCATTGTTAAACGCGGAACCTTTCAATGTAAAATACTTTCACGAATATAATTTCAAGTAATAATTAACATCAAGCTTGAGTAAGCACCTGTAATGCAGTAGGTTTTGGCCTGGCCTATTTTTACCCATAAATGGAGCACGACTCTCTGTTTTTCTGACTATGCCCACTATTTCAACAGTTTCTTCGGTATGCTTGAAATTACTGGGATTCCTAGAGTTGATCCAGCCTCTGTTTACTAATATGCGTTCACTGAAAAGTAAAATACAATTAAAATGGCATATTTCAATTAAAAAAACATTTTCAAAGCATTTTTAACGGATTCAACTTTTGGGCGTTTACTTTTTGCCTTCCAATTTGAATGGGGTGATGACATGATATCCATTACCACTTGAACTAGACGAAAAAACGCCACGGCCTTTGTCTCCTGACCGGTCTTCTGGAATAACCAGGGATCTTGGTCCCAACAAAAGCTCTTGAGAATAGTCAAACTTTCCCCTTACGCTGACTTTACGGTATTCCAGATTTTCTAGTTCATACTCCCTTGGAAAATGTACAAA
This sequence comes from Willowsia nigromaculata, assembly GCA_034700605.1. Taxonomy (NCBI): domain Eukaryota; kingdom Metazoa; phylum Arthropoda; class Collembola; order Entomobryomorpha; family Entomobryidae; genus Willowsia; species Willowsia nigromaculata. Next base: position 5,936 of record JAQIXX010004107.1, read on the forward strand.
AATCTTTCATTCACAACACACCCTAAAATAAGATATGATTTAGAGCATTTAAATGACATGTTTTGGACTCTTCTTATGACTTACTCTTCAGGTAATGGAACCGGGTCAGCAGTCGACTTTAATCGCATTTCTTCAATCAGTCCCAACTTCCATCTCCACCGGAACACTTGCCAAATGCCCAGACCCAATGTACTGACTGGAATTATCTGTAAAATAACAACAAGTCATTTTCAATTTAAACTGCACAATTAAACAAAAATTTTTGTCATTTTTGCGTGCCACAAAAGTAGTAAAGTTAATTATCATAACCCACCAACAGAACCCATCCACCTGGAGGCATACCATCCTTCCTCTTATCTTTCTCTCTAGATAATTTATAACTACGCTTAATGCTAGAGACTGATTCACTTTTGTGTCCAACATCTCCACCTGACATTTTCATGTGAGTCAGGGAATAACTTCGAAAAATTAAAGATCCCACACCATCCTTCGACTTGACAATGACATTCCTGCAGTTCATATATTTTGTCAACACCCCTATAGTCATTTTGCTCCCTCCTGGAACCACTTGCAAAACTTTCCACATTTTCACACCTAACTAGTTGTTTGAAAATGACTCCAATAATGTCTTTAACTTACTAATTAACTAATTTATCCAAATTGATCGTTCGTACATCAGAACTACTATTGATCACGCACATTGTTCAAGTCAGCAGACGATAATAGATTCTCATTTTTACAAGCTTTATCCCGCTGCTGTTTTTCAAGATATTCCTTTGAACAAGTTGCCCTGATGCTGCAAGCAAGTAAGCAAGTCTTTGTTCATTCCATGTTCATGCAATGCGATCAATCCAATCAATCAATGAATTTCAGCTCCAATCAGATGCAATTAACCCAGATGCAATTAAAACAACACGGAAAAACCAATCAAAAATTAATGCAAATTCATAACAAGATTTATTTCAAATAATTTTTTTCTTGGACAAGTGCTGAAATATTAAGGAAACTGGCTGAACTATGTAGCTTAAGCTTTAAAACAAAATCAATTCATAAAATTCATATAACACTTTCATTCTTACAACCTAATTTACAACATGCTCGTTAAAAATGGTGAAGTTTTAGATTATGCTCGGAAAGAATTCTAACGTATCTTATGCGGTTTTAATATTCGAGGTCATCGTCCTCAGCGTTGATAATGAGGTCATCGTCCTCAGCATTGATAATGAGCTCATCGTCAAAGTCGTCGTCAGAAAAATCATGTTCCTCTTCTACCTTACATATTACAGAAGTGGATGCGGCCGGTAAAACTTTAGAATATGAGCTGACAACACGGGATGATCCCGGAGCATTTCCAGAGTCCCTTGGAAAAGTCACTGATAACGTTTCCTTCAGCTCAGTCAATTTCACCCTCTTTGATTGCTGCATTTGAGCTTCTTCTTCAACATCATCCATGTCTCCATCATCTGGCTCGTTCGGAGATGGAACTACTTGAGTGTCTTGAATACGATGTTCCATCATCCATTTCCGTTTCTTAAGAAGAAAATCAAAGAATCACAAGTTGCATTAAAACTTTGAGTCAAATTTTGACCACACAATCATTGAACATTATATTATCTCTTTTAAGTCATTACCAAGTTTGTAATTTTCGGATTGAATCCAAGCAGTTTCATTTTAGGGAAGCCCATCACTTCACTTCCCATAAGTGTAGTTGCAATAGGGAACTCATTTCCTGTGATCACCTCATACATTTGTTTTGCTGCAAGTCTTTTAGCTAGCCAAGGATGATCATTTTCAGCTCCTGCAAAGCAATATTAAATATTATCAATATTAAGCGTAAAGAAAACTCGTAAATCTATTTAATGCGGCAATTTAATCAGGTTTAGTAATTTAAACTTACGAGTAGTAATATCTCCAATACGACAGATACAAGTAAACTTTCCCAGCTTTCTATCTGGTGGAGGTAGAATTTTGAAAATCGGTTTCTTGACTTCCAACCCCTTGCAAGCATCCTGAAACAAATACGGATACACCAGAGTGTCCACCCTCCAACCTGGAAGTAAGCCGCAGCGGGGTATCGGAGTAGGTCTGTAACCTAATTCCGCTTGCTGAAGTTGTATCTTTTCATACAAATCGATTGCTGCAAGCTGCCTTGCCAATTGCTTTCGTGTGCACTGCCCAATACCTAGAAAAAATTGTCCAATCAACAAATTTTCATGAATAATTAAGATAAGCGTAGGTCATTCGTCAGCATAAAAGTCTAATAAATAGTTCCATTCATACCTCGGACTCCACCAAACATAATATCCACACGATACATTATATTTCCATCTTTGGGGCCCTTCAGTATGTAGTGTTCAATGTGTATCGCCTTCTTTAAGATCTTCCCCAACTCTTTGACGACATGCAGAGGAGTAAACACGAATCCATTTGTCGGGTCGACAATGTCAGTGCTGTGCTTCAAATAGACATTCTCCCAGTCGTCCATACTGTTGCCCATGATTGAGGAGCAAGGAGAGGGACAAGGCGATGAAGGACTAGAAAAACGTTGGACATGGGAGGCAGGTTCCTCCGTTACTACTATCAAAAATCCATCCTTCATCTCGACCTTTCTATTTCGGAACCCCTCCGGTCCTGAACTTGTACTCGAAGGGGATACACACTAGATTTTCAGAAAAATAAAATGATTTACATAGAACCTATAACGCTATCAAATTATAAATCTGTTTTAATGTTTATGATTCAAAATTACCCGAACCAATGCCAATTGATCGCCGATGGAATCCAAGCCCTCGTCACCCTCATCGCCACTTCTCCCAGACGTAGTAGCGCCGCAAGATTTTGCCATAATGGTATCTTTCTAGAAGTCCTTCTTATTCAAAAGATTCCGTCCAAAAAAAATGTTCCTAAGTCAATCCCAACAAGCCTGTTCGAAAACACTGCTTCGTAGATTTTAGAGGATTTAGAATGGGAAAAAATCAACTCAATGATGTGCCGTTGATCAGAAGCCTCAATTGATGTTGTGCAATGCTACAGGGAAACCATAAAGTCGGTTCTTCAGGAACATTTCCCCAGAAACACTGATGTACGGTGCTAGGCTAGGAGAGACTTGTGTACCCTTCAGAATATTGCGGCGAATTGATTGAGCCTTCAATGAAACGACCCTTTTTATACCCATTTTGAAACGGAAGTCGTAAATTATGTAGTCTAATGGTTGTATACACAGAAGAGATGACAGTTGACAGTGCTTCTCACAAGAAGGCAGATATAATTTTAGTGATATGCATTGATGAAAGTAAATTATGAATGCATTTTATTTATGCATCGCATTAGTATGAATGTGACTTACTCCTGACTGCTTGGTTTTGACGAGTGCATACATTAAAGTGATGACCTTACAAGCAATATAATGGTGTTAACCAAATTGTGTAGGTCGCTTTTGAATTTGAATGGTGACATGGAATTAATGGAGTACTAGGTTATCTCTGCTGGGTAGCGATGCATGATGTCATTTCAGCTTCAAATTGAAAACTTAATTTATGGAATACGTAGTTTCTTTATTTGAATTATTTTTAGAAAATTAAGTAAATTGTCAGTTCTAATATTTCGGATTTTAAATGAACAACTTTAGGGTATTTATTGGAACGAACTAATACAGTAAAAATCCAATCATGATTTAGTTACGCGTATTTGTCTTTTGAACTAATCGTACGAGCAATGTGTTTACCCGGCGCTTCTATCTAAAACTTTGAATTCAAATTCCACCAGATTTCCGAGCCCACCTTGAATTACATCCCCCGATTTTACACCACTCACTCCAGCCGGTGTTCCAGTCAAAATGACATCGTTGGGTTCCAACGTGAAGTATTGAGAAATGTACGAAATCAAGTATGGCACTTTGAATATCATATCCTTAGTGTTCCCTTTCTGCTTAAGCAGTCCATTGACTTTGCACCACAAATCAACATTTTGTGGATCCGGAAGCGAGTCTTTTGGAATAAATTTGCTGACAGGACAAGCTGTATCAAATCCTTTTGCTAGATCCCAGGGATGTCCTTTCTTTTTAGCAACATTCTAAAACCAAATAAAAAAACATTTCAAGAATTTACTGCTTAAATTATGGCGATCATTATCCCTTTAATTAGGTAAATTTTAAATTTTAAAAATTTAAATAGAAGAGCAAATTTACATACTTGGAAGTCCCGAGCAGTCATGTCAAGGGCGAGGACATAACCTGCAACATGGTCCATTGCATTGCTTTCCGAAATATCAGTCCCCTTCTTTCCAATGACAATGCCCAACTCGATTTCATGATGCAGTGAGCTACAGCCTCTTGGAATCTATGAAACATTAATTAATAATATAAACATAATTTACTTAAATCAAACATTTACATACACTCATCAGACACTTTCAGACTATTATCAGTCATCAGTTCAGTCCCTTTACCTTGATTGGCGTTCCTTCGGTAATGTACGATGACGCCGGCTTCATAAAGAGCAGTGGAAGCTCAGGTACCGCATTTCCCAATTCTGCTGCATGGTCTCTAAATCATAGATAAAATAAAATGGTTTTACAATCGACGATACTCTCATTTAAATAACATTTAAAGACAGAAGAAGATTTGAGCCTACATTAAACACCATACAAACTCTAATGAACTTGAAATACTTGAAATTATTTATAGTACGTACTTGTAATTCCGTCCAACCGCAACAATTTTCCTCCCAATTTCAACAAATCTCGCAAAATTCCCAGACATTTTGGACAATGTAGGTTGACACACCAGAGGCTCCACAAGAAATTGTAGTTCGCAAGATTCAAAGATGAATGTCAAGGTAGGGATTTTGATTGGAAACCGACTTTCCTGGTGGGTGCTGAGGAGCATGTGTTGTGTCACATGCACAATGTAAAGCCGACTATACGATGCAGTTCACTATATGGCAATCCAATAAAAAAGCAGAAGAAGCAGAGCAGATGAGTGGAGCATAACAGATGTATGATATGTTACGCAACAGCGTGAGAGGAGATGGTTTACATTTCATTCAGCATTATCGTCTTCGTCATCTCAAATTGACTTTCTCAAGAGGATTTTATGAGAGCCGATGAGCGAAGCGCATAATGTATTTTGAAAGTTGATGCTGGGATGACGCTTTGCAATGGTACATAATGCAGTTCCAGATGCTCCAGTTTAATTAACTGGAGACTTGCATGAGCTAGATGTTAAATGAGCATACAACTTTGTGTGCATAACTAATTAAAAATGTACAGAGAAGACTGGAATGAGTGATTATGGAGGCATTTTGGCATATTGGAAATTGGAACCTGTTTTGAGAGAACTGTCCCAAAGGAAAACTGTCGCCAATTGAAACTGCCATTCGGAAAATGCATGAGAGGAAAACGGCCGCTGATGTCTTGTGCTCACATTCATATCTCATGTGCTGCTCTACTAAAAAAGAAGATTGCCTTTCCACTTGATTTTGTATACCGTCGAATGGCTGAATACAAAATACATTGAACGCTTATTACTTGGTTTGGTACGCTGCTATTGCGCTGCTGCTTCACTGCAAGCAGTCTATACCTTTCATATAGACGGAACAGAAGGTGAGATGAGAGATGAGTTTTAAGTGAGAAGTGGATATCTCTGCCATTTGCTATCTATTTCTACCTTCATTAAAATTATAACTTTAATAACAACAACAGTCTCATCGTTTACTATGTGTGTGGTACTCTAAGTTGTAAGTTAATTAGCTTTGTTGTCAAATAAGCATTTAATATAGAGGGAGGAAGGAGGCTCCTGTGGGCATATTTTTGTCAGCGCATATTTTCCAGCAGAGTGACAACGGGTTACACAGCCAGAAAGAAACTCCCATTCTCTCAGTTCTACCTTTCCTTTGCATTGCATCATCAGCTGTCATTGCACCGACTCTTAGTTCAAAATCAGATTTTTAATTAATGTAACTATTGAGGAGTGAATATTAAGAATTTGAAAGGTGATTTGGATTTAGTGCTTGAAACGGATACGGGCTCCCATAAGAATCAATTGATTGTTTGCCCAGTGGCAGTAACGTTATTGTTGATGGCCAAATAAAACTTAAAGTAGTTGATTTGGCGTTTGAATGTGCTCATATTATTCAGTTATTTTGTAGGTGTTCATTAGTTGCTGATGGACAATTTTAGAGATTGTGACAGGTAAACATTGCTCCATAAAACTATCTGCAACATTAATGTAGTATGAGTATGCATAACAAAACAATTTTTAGGCTTGGTTAAATGCATCGAAAAAGTAATTGCACATCATAAATGTGGATGGACAACGGACGCAAAAAGTATTCTGCTACATATAACGAATCAGCGAATATCTATTAAAATTGATTAGTAATTTTTCATCCATTATGCCAAGTTAAGAGAGATAGTTCACCAAGTAAGCTTGCCAGTTAACAAAGCCTCACGTATGAGGCCCAATTTAAGATGTAGATAATGTAGAATGTAGTTTCTTGATTACTTGTAGTTCTTCTGGACTGCAAAATAGGAAAATTGCAAACAGATATTATGTATCGGGGTGTCATAAATATGATATTTGATATAATATGAGTGAGCTAAAAATAGTAACAAAGATCAATCGTGGTAAAGCAGGATTAATGGATAAGAGGATTTGCATCTGTACAGTTGTCTGTGCAATAATGTCAAATATTTTGCCTTTATATGACTTTTCTTAGTCGTTCTTTATATTCCTCCTTCTCACATACCTAATTATCTGGAATGATAGATAGGAATTCCTCTCATATATATTTTTATTATGTCAGTTTTATTATCTCCAATCTGCCAATCTATGGAAATACAAAGCAATGTTAAAAAGTTTCCCTTTGAAAAGCTAATTTGTATTTTTACTCAACTGAGGTTTTAATTGTGTTACATTTTTGTTTGATTGATAGAGTATTAGTACACTGACAACTGTTCCAAAGTGTACAAATTCGGAATTTGTGGGAAGAAAGATCTTGATTGTGCTTGCAAGAAGACTCTGTGGTTCTTAAATTACGTGGAAGTAATTTAATCACAAAATGGTGAGTCTAAGTGTATTCTAATGTATTTAGTTATACGAATTAATAATTATAGTTCAAAACGCTTAATAATTAATAATAAAGAATGAAATCATAATAATTTTTGTTTGTTTTGTGCTAAATTTTATATTAGCCGACTACACCTCAGCTAGGGTCTCCTCCAGACGAACAAGATAAGCTCCTAGATGAAGCTTTAGGCATTGTCAAGATGCAAGCGTTTCAAATGAAACGCTGCCTTGACAAAGGGCGACTAATGGATGGTTTGAAACACGCTTCAACCATGCTGGGTGAACTCAGGACGTCCATGTTATCGCCAAAGAGCTATTATGAGCTTTGTGCGTAACAAATTCATATTATGTTTTGGAGTATTTTTTCAATTTCAGTTGAAAATAGTTTTGTATGTACAATATGTTATTTTCCTTCTGTAGACATGGCGGTGACGGACGAGCTTCGTCATCTGGAGATTTATTTAGTTGATGAGTTTCAAAAAGGACGACAAGTTTCAGACTTGTACGAAATGGTGCAATACGCGGGCAGCATAGTTCCCAGACTGTAAGTCAAATCAACTTTGTGGATTATTTCAAAACAGCAGAGGCCAGCTTCATTTGAATTTGTTGCTTATTAAAAATTTTTAAATATATTTATAGATACTTGCTTATCACAGTCGGCTTAGTGTACATTAAAACCAAGCCAAGTTTAAGCAGAGATGTTTTAAAAGACATGGTAGAGATGTGTCGTGGTGTCCAACATCCTTTGAGAGGCTTATTTCTCAGGAATTATCTGTTGCAGTGTACGAGAAATATTCTCCCAGACGTCGCAGACTCAGAAGGATCTTTAGAATCAGATGAATCATCAACCGGAGGAACGGTTAGTTTTGTTTAATTTAAAGATAATTTGAAAATAAAACAGACATATATATCATGCCTTGAGTTACATCAAAATAATGATATGCAATGATCAAATTATCTAAAACTGCATAGGTCCAAGATTCAATAGACTTTGTCTTAATGAATTTCGCTGAGATGAATAAGTTGTGGGTTCGCATGCAACACCAAGGCCATTCAAGAGACAGAGAGAGGAGAGAAAAGGAAAGACAAGACCTCCGAATCCTTGTGGGAACAAATCTAGTTCGTTTATCACAACTGGAATGTATCGATTTAGAGAAGTATATTAAGGTATCAAATCGTGTCAAATCATCATATTTTAATGCACTTTAAATAGTATATTGTTTGTTTGGTGGATCCTGAGAAATGCTTATTGTTCTTGTTGTTCCTGTAACAGACGGTGTTGCCGAGTATACTGGAGCAAGTGGTTAGCTGTCGTGATGCTATCGCTCAGGAATATTTGATGGAATGCATTATTCAAGTTTTCCCCGACGAGTTTCATTTGTCCACTCTACATCCTTTCCTTCGGGCCTGTGCTGATCTTCAGCCTAATGTAAATGTGAAAAATATAATCATCGCGTTAATTGACCGCCTGGCTGCGTTTACACAGAGAAATGAAGGTGGAATTTCAACAGAACTTCAACTTTTTGACATTTTTTCGGATCAAGTGGCACAAATCATTATGGTCAGTTTATCATTATTATGAATAAATACGTCAAACGACATTATAACCAGTTCCAGCAATATTTAATTAAAAATTATATTTACAGTCCAAGCCTGACATCCCATCTGAAGATATTGTAGCTCTGCAAGTCTCCCTGATAAACCTAGCCAATAAGTGTTATCCAGATCGTGTTGACTATGTCGACAAAGTATTGGGGAAGACCTCAGAAATTTTTAACAAATTTAATCTGGAAAGAATCAGTCAAATCACTCCAGTAGGAAAAGAGCTGATGAAGCTCTTAAAAATCCCTGTTGATAACTATCATAACGTGCTGACCCTCCTCAAGCTGGAGAATTATGGCAATCTTTTGGATTTTATGGACTACGAAGGTCGCAAATCACTAGCCATTTACCTAATCACCAATGCATTGGAAAATGAAACTCAGATAGGCAACCATGAACAAGTTGAATTTATGTTGGGTCTGATATCATCACTGGTTCAAGACCAGGCTGATCAACCTACAGAGACTCCAGATCCAGAAGATTTTGCAGAGGAGCAAAGTCTATTGGGGAGGTTAGTGTTAATGCACTCCATTGATAACATTGAATCAAGCAAGTAGCCTTACCTATTTTCTTCATGTTATGTGTCATTTTCAGGTTTTTGCATCTTCTGGTATCGGATGACCACGATGAGCAATACCTAATCTTAAACACAGCCCGGCGACATTTGGGAGCAGGAGGCAACCGCAGAATACCATATACTCTTCCGCCTATTGTTTTTGCAGCATACCAATTAGCGTTCAGATACTTCTCAGTTAAGGACCAGGTATGTTTGACACGCCTCAAAGCTAATAAATTGTACGGTTAGCACAAAAGTTATAATATTCTCTACTGCCCCTTCATATTTTAGGATGACAAATGGCAAAAGAAATGTCAAAAGATTTTCCAATTCTGCCATGGAACAATATCTGCGCTCACAAAAGCAGAACTTGCTGAATTGCCGTTGAGGTTATTTCTGCAAGGTGCTCTTGCGATAAACCGAATTCCGTTCGAAAATCAGGAAACTGTTGCGTATGAATTCATGTCTCAGGTATTTCATCATTTTTTAATAAAATATTTATTATCAAGTATGGACATTCCAAATTCTAAGAATAACTGTTTTACCTATTTGTATTTATAGGCATTTTCGCTTTATGAGGATGAAATTTCCGACAGTAAAGCTCAACTTGCAGCGATCACATTAATTGTGGCAACATTGGAGCAAATGAGTTGCTTTGGCGAGGAAAATCATGACCCCCTTCGAACTAATTGCGCTCTAGCAGCGTCTAAGCTTTTAAAAAAACCTGACCAAGCCCGCGCAGTTGGTACCTGCTCGCATCTTTTTTGGTCTGGAAAATCAGTAGTATCCGGAGGAGAGCCTGTAAGTTATACTTAAATGTATTCTACTGGTTAATTCTATTTTCCTTAATTTTATTTAACTTTCCATGTTATTTTTTGATTGTTATGCAGATTAAAGACGAGAAGCGTGTCCTTGACTGTCTAAAGAAAGGTCTGAAGATTGCAAATCAATGCATGGACTCGATGGTGCAAGTTCAGCTATTTGTGGAACTCCTCAATCATTACCTGTTCTTTAAGAAAAAGGGTAACCAACTCATTGAGGCTTCCCTTGTGAATGAATTAATCAAGAAAATCAATGAGGAACTACCTAGCTTAGAGAACAACGAAGAAAGTCATCAAATTAATAAACATTTCACCAACACAATGGATCATGTGAAGTCCGTTGCGAGCATAGAGGAATGCTACAAAGACATTGCGGTTTAACTCAAAGTTTTCATTTTTGGTTCAAACATCTTCTTGTGAAGTTTATTTTCTACATGTAGCTCATAGAGTCATTCCAAGTGAATCAAAATTCGAAATTTTTATACTGATTATGTTTTACGAGTTGTACATCACCTACTTTGGACTGGTTGTATGTGAAGAGGAGCCTGGTTGGGCTCATCGCATTGTTCAAAAACAATATAAAACTGTAATATCAATATTTACTGGTTCATATGCCATCACAATACTGTGAGATACATATAGCTCTTGGTATGTCACAGTTCTTAATGTCAAGATTTAAGTTATCATTATCATACTATGCATGTATGTACGTCTAAGTTATTTTGAATGATATTCTGTAGATGAAATAAAAGTAGAAATGTGCTCACGCGCAGTTTCATTGTCTGCATCTACTTTGTATTTTCTACGCGTTCTTTATGCATATTATTTAAGAGTATACGACTCCTACAATACATTGAGTGAAGAATAACGTTATGTCGTGAACTATTGCAAATTAATAGGAACTCTTTAATGTCATCTCGAATTCAAGGAAATTTCTTGAGTAGTACACTGGTTCTAGGTTTAATGGAGATATCTGCATGACCTGCATACATATACATAAAAAAACGCAACTGTGACAGGATGCCCGTTCCATTCCAAACCTATCAAATACGATTAGCAAACTAGCAGTCATTTCTGCTTTATGCCAGTTTTTGGTTTCTTGTTATGCTAGGTTTAGTCATTGTGATTTTATGAATTCCTACGGACTTCCTATATGCATCTACTTAGGACTTTGATTTTCGAAATTCCTTAACTGTGAACATGAAATCCAATGTGAAACCCGTTATGCTTCTGCTTGTGAATTTGTAGAACCAAATAAAATCACACGCATTTAGAGTAAAGGATTGTGTCGAGGGATTGTGATTGTGC
>JAQIXX010004108.1:0-17285 GCA_034700605.1 Willowsia nigromaculata
TTTCCGGCGAAGCCGGGCCCTCTATATGATACAGTTCACATACTGGCACTTTTTTTTATCAGTTTACCTGATTTATTGCTTATGTAAGTTGGTACAATATAACCTGTAAAAGGTTAGATCATGATTTTGCCAAAGTTTCAAACAGCTTTCAACAGGCTTCATTATTCTTGGTAATTTAATTCAATCAAGAGGGTTCTAGTTGTTATGAGGATACCACCAACGAATGTAATGGGGTAATATCGCAGGAAAAACGTTGAAATGAGAAACATTGATGCTTTGAAAAAATAATGCAGTAGACGCAGATGTAAAATTACAATTAAATGGTGCCTTTATGTTGCTGCTGTTGTCTAATAAAGTGAAGAGTCAGGTGAAGTGTGCATAATGCGATTAAAATGATGTCGGTACACACATCGCTCAAATGTCTCATTTGTACTTTTCATTTTGTAATCTAAGTAAATGGGATATACTTTCCAATCATACTCAAAAATCAACCTCCCACTCAATTTTAGCTTCCTATTTGTCTTTAATGACTCGTAAAAAACTCGTAGCCATTCATTCTTTCGTAATTTTCAGTTCATCTATTAGATTTAGATACGTGATCATTGTATGTCATGTAATATACCTTCTATTTATATTCTAAATTTATTACTATATGTGTATTTTAAAAAACGGGCTCCAAGTTTAAAACCGTTAAAAAGTTTAAAGTGGCAAATTAAAAGCTAAATATGTAAGTTCTTCTGTTAATTTACCTGAGTTTTGGCAAATCTGCAAAGGAACTGGGATGATGGATGTGGGCGTGAGCGTAAAAAACTAGAAATTTGAAACGCAACAACTGGTCTAGGATACAGTCGAAGGGTTCTTGTGTGCTCGCTAAAGTTTGCCAATAAATTGGGTGAGTTGAAAAACCGAACCTAGAAAAGAAAAAAAAATTGAATAAGGCATAATATATTTAGTAAGCTGTATTATCCCCTCTGAGATATACGTCAAATAAGTAACGTTTATACTCATACGTTAATGCTGAGATAACCAAGAATAGGAAGTTCACACTAACCATGGCAATTCTCGTTGCGACATCAACTGAATCCACATCATTTCCATAAATTAAAGGATTAAAGTTTGTGGGGTGCCGACTGCCATGCCCTCCCGACTGAGAAGGAGGGTGTTGCTGTTGATGAGTGGGAGTAGTGACAGATGACCTTTGGGGGGACTGTTGTGCAGATGAGATGCCTGCAGGTAAACCAAGGCTACTACTCGCTGGGGATGTACCTGCACTCCCCTCTTTTGATGATGATTGTTGTTGAGCATGTTGCTGCGCTGAAGAGGCGGATGATTGTGGTGCAGGTTGATGTGTGGCGGCGGATGAGGTGGAAGGCAAAGGTACATTGGTGCTGCTACTGCTACTGCTATGTGTCATGTAAGAAGATGGATGAGGAGGATGATGTAGGCTCCCGCTAGAACCACCGACAGTCGAGATATCCAATTGTAATTCCTGTACAGGCGCTGGCTGATGAGAAGAAGAAAGCTCTGGAAATGGAGCTGACGACATGCTCGTCAATGCCTGGATAAAACCATCCCAATTCAGAGGTATAACATGAGTGCCCTTCAACAGCTACTCAGAAAAATACCATGTGAATCCATGCAAAAAAATAAAACAAAACAAAAGCAAAAAGAAATAAAATCAAAAATAAATTAAACTTTAAAACAGCTAAACAAACATGCTTAAAAGTAAAATGATATCTACAAAATTGAAACAAACAAATAAAAAATTACACACTGAAATTTCAGTAATTCTTATTAAAAGTTAGAATTAATTCATAAACCATCTTGGAATTATAAATATACAAACCATTTATGATTCTATTATGAAAACGTTTGTCAATTGCAAACAGAATACTATCATGATTGTCAACTACGTACTTACTACACACGAAGTAATTTTCCATCAATGATTATCATGAATTAGTGTTATTAGCATTGCTACATATTTTTCATTATTATTGGAAACAAGAATCATAGGTCATAGAAAAAGAATATTAGGTAGTAGTAATAATAATATAGAGTGTTGAGAAAAGAGATGAGTTGACTAACACTGACATTAGAGGTGTCGGAGCAAGGTGGCAAGAAATTGATCTGCAGGTCCATGCGACCCATGGCCTGTACGTACACATCATGAAGAAGGTAACACACAAGAAGCATAAAAGAGAGCGACAAGAGAGAAAGAGAGAAAGAGAAAGAAAAAAGGAGACATTATGCATCAGCAAACACTCAGTGACAGTGATTAATGGTAATAATAACAATAATAATAATAATAACGAGAATATTCACACATGGATGGACTGTAAAGAAACAAAAAGGGAAATGATTGGTGGTGTTGGTGTCTTCAGATCACGTTCACAGTTAAATTCCACATTTTCAGGTGAGTTGAGGTAATGCAATTCTAATAGAAAAACGCAGTGATTTTGATTGTGCTTGTGTAGTGGGTTCTTAGTGTATTGAAATTTCCACAAACCAAGTGTTGAAAGCATTTTTTAAAGTTTAACGTGAAGCTACACTCAAAAGACATTCAATTCGTGTAACACTAAACAAAAAAGGATGGAGTCCCACTTGGGTTCCCTTGAAACTTAAAAGTCAACAGGATTTACCGTCGAGTTCGCAAGCGAGTATCAATCTTTTCTCTTCAAAGACACCATTACGACGTAAAAAAACGAGGCTTTAAAAATGATTTAAACATTCCTGACTGCGAAAGCACATTTTTGCAAACTTATGCATACATTTTATCATACAGATTGATTTATCTTTGTGAGACTTTTAATAAAAATACAAAAAGTCAACTTCTTAGAAAGCCATAGAAAGAATGACAAAGAGACTCATATTACTTTGCAACATAATGGGATGCCTATGTTCTTATGTAAGTAGGCTTTAAGCGCATCCGTTTTATCATTCGAGTCCATTTTTCTCCTACCTTCCAAAAAAATGTACAAAATTGCAAATTGGCCTTTGAAGTTGGGTACCGCTGTGTGAAGTTTAGAAATATTGAAAGTGATTAATGCTCCTTTCCCTTGAAAAACATGTGTTTACTTTTACTGCGCAGTCAAATACATCAATAATATTTTAGCTTCGCAGTAGATAGACAGTCTCAATTGACCCCATGATGGAGAAAGCAGCACACTGCAGTAATGTGAATCTTGCTATATATTAAACATTTGTCAATGTCTCACAGGCTTGCTACTACGCTCTCAAAAACTTTACGGATCAAAGCATGTATTCTGATATGTACTGCTTTGTCGATTACAGGAATTCTGTTAGCAATTAAAAAGCTGTTATGGTGAAAGGGCCACACCCTTTAAACTTCCAGCCAACCTATTACAAATACAATGGACATTTTTGGAACCATATTCTTCGTCATTTCTACACTATTCATAGAAAGCGTGAAACGTGTAGTACTACTTGAAATAAAGTTTAAACAATCCTCATTATCTAGTTGTATAGTCGTTTGTTAAAACAGACAAAGCATCGGATCGAGAAGAAAATTGAGAGTGAGAATGTGTGTTGCTGACAGGAATCATTAATTGCAGTGAACCATGGGCAAATTTGGATAGTGGTACGAAGCACCTTAAACCTGGCTGGTAAATACATAGAAATGCAAAGTAACGGGTACAAATTTATCTAAAGGTGTTTTTAGCTAATAAAGCGGCGGTCAGTGTTTTGTGCAAGTGTACAGTGCTAAACGTACAAGGAGACTACATGAGATGGCAAAGATATTGATTTATAATAATCCAGTTGCATTAACATGTCAAATTTTTTATTATAGTGTGTGATATGCATGTAATAACTTATTGCCACATGACATGAACTATGGGAGTCGAACTGTAATGTAAAATGGAAGTGTTCAGAATTTAACGACAAAAATTAATAAGTCTAGGACAATGGATGACTATGTGCCCGTGTTATTGCACCAGAAGATATATGCACACAGTGATCAAGTTCACTTTCACTTTACAAATTCCTCGCTTTATAAACATGTTTACGAAGTTTCTGTACCTGTTTCAGATGATTGCGAAGAACGGACGCTTCTGGTTCTGGAAGAGCTGGCACAAAATTGCAGCTGTCTCTCTCAGCGTTCGAAGGACCAGATATGCGATTAGCGTCGAGATCCACCAGCCAGACATCTTCTGGAAGTCTATAACAGTCATCATAAACACAAGAAAGGGTACAATCAAAGCAAGCTAGAAAAAATGAGAAAAATGTGTAACTCTTTCTCTGATCGGATGACACACAAGATGCCCATCTGCTGTCTCCTATGAAAGCATTATTCTCTTTCTCCTATTATGTTTGGCTTTCACTCAGGAAAACAAAAAATGTACTTTTCAGAATGTAATCTGAAACCGAATATATTTCACAAATGATGCTCCTAATAGGATCTCACATTTTTGGGAATTTTGATTTAATTACTACTACATTTGCTTTTCTCATCGTAATTATTTTTCTCCAGTGCTTTTGCTCTTAATGCATGCTGAATTACAGCTACCGTTCTAGTACATCTAAAGATAAAATTTTTACTGGCATTGTGGTTCATTTTATAACAACGAGAGGGATTACCTACATCAAATATATTCAATTCAAATACACAGAGCCTTCTCGAACCAAGTCAGATTTTCTTTTCAAAAGATGAGTTTGAGTTGTTTCTTTGGAAATCTATTTTTAATGACATTTCCTTTCAATTGGCCTTGTCGTTAGTTCTTCCCACTCATTAAAAACTAAATGGAAAGACTACATAATCGTAGTTAGTGATAACCACCTACACCCCTTCTGTGTTTCTGGCATATATCATGTCTGCAATCTGTACAATGTAATGCAATTATAATAAAATGAGATGAGTTTAAGTAGGTAATGTACTTATACATGTTGTAAGATCTTGACTTGACTGAAATTATCTTTAAAGTAGAGAAATAATTCTTTCATTTTTTTTCTAGTGTAAGGCGTCCTCCTTTCTCCTTGTTAATTCCACTTGAAGGACTTTTCCTGCACAACACACCAACACACTGATCCCTCATTATTACTCCCGATACACTAATAATACATATTTTCTTCATACAACAAAGTCCCTTACATTTTTTATCCCATATAATAATTACCTGATCTTTCTATTGTTGAATGCTATTGCAAAAATGTAGGATGGTAGGGTCGGTAAGTATGTACATTGTGAACATTCCCTTTTATTACAGGATTTTCCCAGTAATAATAAATTTACATTGTTGGTGTGGTCGACACACAATAAATCTATATTTCTAAAGAAGTAATCACCAAACGAATCTGATGTGGCTTTTTATAACTGTATAAACCTGATTCCAGTAACAATTTTGTTGATTATGCTGCACTAATACTAAACCAAGTCATTTTTTCCGGGTCTGGCATGCTTTTCTCCACTGGGAAAGCTTTTTCGGATATCGCAGTTTCTATGTGAAGCATACATTCCAAGTATTTAGTTCGTCTTGAAGAAAGACGAAAATTGAAAAAGGTTGGATCATAATATTATCTGCTATTTTCATTTCAGATGCAATTACTAGTTGCGTTCAAGTTAAAAATGTTACAGGGAGCTTGTTTTCTGAATTAGCATGTAAAAACTATTGGTGTTTATAAGTACACACGTTAACGTATTGATTACCTTACTAGAATTCCTACTTTTTCAATTGAAAATGCAAAATATATTCATGCATTGTGGTGCTCGTTTTGGTTTCCCATCTTTAGCTGCACTTATCATTAATATGAAACGAATTCACTAATTTGTATGCACATACAAGTTGAAAAGCAATTTTTGAAACTTATTTTCTCTTCAGTAAATGAGTAGGAATAGTTGAAATTAGTGGTACGTCATTCAAAATGGAAAAAGTTGTACAAAGGAGCTAGAAATAGGCTATAGAAGAAAAGAACATAAGTGGATTTGTTTGTTCACAAAATTTTATCCTCAGATTCATGTAAAAAACAACTTTTACAATTGCTTAAACTATGGTGAATTTCTTTGCTGAATATTATATATAAAAGGTATCACAAACTTTTGCTGAATATATTTTTAGTATGCAAGCAGCAGAAAAATTGAATAATCCATTTCCAAACCCCTACACTACACCTTGATTGCCACGTTATCATGAATGCGATGTGTCATAACTTCATAACGATCAAATTTTACTATTGCATGGCAATATGGTCAGACAGCATGTGTTCATCAAACAAGACCTTGTACTCTACCATCTCTATTAGTAACAATGATAATAATTAAAGAGCGACTTGACTGGTTGCCACTCCATCACTTACCGGAAATGCTTTTTGTAAGGCAGAAAGCTGGCAGGAATTCCAATTATGTATGGAGTTGGAGCAAGGAGTAGCTGCTCAGCACAGCTCATGCATGTGGGCAGTAGTGGGATCACTGGGAACATATACTCCAGTGGATAGAGCATCGTTACCAGTGCCAGCACTGACATTGAAAGCGCACTGTAATCTCTCGACTGTATCACAACCTAGACAAGTCAAAGAAAAAAAAAAGTTCTTTGAGACTTTCACTTCATGTTGTACAGGGACCTACATGCAAATCCACAAAGATGGAAGAAAAATAAGCTTAACAATGGCAAAATGACAAACTTGTAGTTGTGTACCGTAACCTGGATGCTCAGTGTACCATTTCAAACAAGCATGAAATAGCAAAAACTCAATACCACTGCATAATACATATCAATGTTTTGGGTCAATCATGAGTCATGCAGATTTTTTCCCCTTGACATCACGCTCCAATCAATTACATTATTACATCACTTAATGTCAATAAGTTAAAGGAAAAGTTGAGCTATTTCCGGTGGTGTGATGCACACACACAAAACCATTTCTCCTCAAAAAAAGACATCAATTGTTTAAGTGAGACAATGCCCTTTTTTTATCATTTAGGGGGAAATCGGACACGGGTGAGATAAAGAAATAGCGAAAGAGAGTAAAATATGTTTTTATAGTCGACCACTTTACGCCATTTTCTCTAGATGTTTCAGACTGGTTAGTGACTTGGGTTGCTTCCTTTCTTATTGCAAGTTGTATTCGCAACACGTAGGAAGCATGCTGATTGGGTGACATCCTTTTTCTCTCACTTTTTTCTCTCTATCTTTGTCTCTCTTGCCAGCTAGCTCGTTTATTTTCACTTGCTACCACAAACCTTAGACTAGAATAGAAATGACTACACTATCATCATCAGCCTATCCAAAAATACAGCAGAAACTTACTATCTTCGTATGATACTCAGTTGCGAATAAGTGGGTGTTGTGTTAAAACTATACGCATACTAGGCAATATTTACACAGGATATTATGTATGCTCATCATTGCAGATAAGTGAACGAATTTGGGGAAAAAAGTCAACATGTGAAGAAGAGAGGCAGATTCCTTTCTATAGAAAACTGGAGGAAGTATTTTCTGACATTATCTATAATGCATTGTGTTCATTCGCATATGCATTTAAGTGGGCTCAAAAACTAGTTGTTTTTGCAATATTTATAAAGATATTCATTTTTCAAGGGATCTTATGTAAATGCGAAAAAGAAAAGACATATATAAAAAGAGAAAGGGGGCAAGAACCAGAGAAAACAGAGAGTGTTGACGATGATGATAACTGAATGCGTCAATTCCTGTTGTCATCCACATCACATGACACCACACACGACGAATGAATCATGACGATGGTGACGACGGCATAACGGTGAAAACGGCCAAGACGAAATGTTGTGATGATGATGGGAATGACAGTAATAATGATTAAAATGTGGGTGGATTTTGTGTGCTTCGTTGAGGGAAATGAAGTATTCATTATGCTTCGTTGACTGGTACACTCGCACATATTATGTATGTACGTACACAACATGCACAACAACATCATAATAATCATTAAATTGGTATGGTCTCACATGTTCATATATTGATAGCAAGGAGGAACACATAATGTGGTTGATGTAAAGTTATATATAATAGCCTTTGTTTCGCTCTGTCTAGTCTGCATGAGAAATTTGAGGGGAATGCCATCCCACAAAATGTGGTACATAACATAAATAATGCATGACATAATAATAACAATAATATATGGGGATAAAAATACATATTTAATGCTATGAGCACACAACCTCATTATAAATTTTCCTCACGACTTACTTTGCACTCAAGAAGGATAAGGGTCAATACTTGAAGGCAAGATTCGACCCCAAGTAATTCCAAAGGAAGATGTAATGGGAAATCAGTTAAAGAGAACCTGGTTTTGTCTGGCAGTGCAAATACTAAAGGTGAATGCAGATCTGGCGGCAGTACTTCCAACTGAAATGGTAGAAAGAAAAACAGCACATGATGAAATGAGAA
The DNA here is from genome assembly GCA_034700605.1 of Willowsia nigromaculata. Taxonomy (NCBI): domain Eukaryota; kingdom Metazoa; phylum Arthropoda; class Collembola; order Entomobryomorpha; family Entomobryidae; genus Willowsia; species Willowsia nigromaculata. The sequence continues at coordinate 8,382 of JAQIXX010004108.1, forward strand.
GTACGAAACGAACAAAGTTTTGTGTTGAGTAAAGTAATTCAATTTTTTATGAATGAACGATTGGATGAGCAAAATTACTATGATTGATTAGTAGAATGATGAATCATTTTTACGAGCAGGATGCCCAAAGGGAATAAGAGCATACATTTTGCATGTAACATAAATAGCATGAAGAAAAAACAAAGCAAAAGTTTTCATTGTTTTGGCAAAAGTTGTGAGAAAAAGGAGAGCAAAATGTATGCCAACAACACATGTCAAAGATGATGATGATGAGAACTTTATTTAATGCAAAAGCCTTTTGTTTTAGAGACTTTTATGGCGTTCTTGTGCCCTACCTCCACTCTTGTGCTCCCAGGAACTGGTACAGGTGAACTGAGAAGTCGAAGAATCCACGTTTCGATCTCTCTCACGTTGTGTAAGATGACGGTAGAAGCTCCTTCGCCTGCACGCCCAGTTAGCACATTCCAAAGGCTTTCTCTGTTGATTGTTCAATACGAGGAAAAGAGAAACAGAAAATGAAGATTAAAAAGTTCCCACTAGATGTTATTGCCTTTTCATGTTTTGCACAGCGTTGCGTGATCAAATCAAAACAAATCGCTTTTCTAAAGTTACACTCGAGTGGAGAAGTGAGATGACTTGTTTGTTTTGGGCTCATAAAAACATTATTTTATGAGGAATTTAGCAAATTCTCTATTTACCCCGTTCGTCATTTCGGGGTGCAAATCAGTGTTTCCATTTGAACACATATACAAAACTAAATTACGGATTTATAAATTGGTATGCTCTTACTTTGGTGGTATTTTTGAGGCTCCAGAACGACGTGGTAATGTATTGTCATGGCATGCATCTATCAATTTCTTCAAAATACTGAGGCACTGACGAAATGACGAGAAAAATGGATGATGAGAAAGTAAGCAGAGCGAGGTTAAGCTGTGACTTCGGCATCTCTGTGGGAAAAAAGAAAGCATTTATGAGGAAAGTTGTAGCGTACACGAGAGAACCTACAACGTACTATATACGTTTTTGTTTTCTCTACTTTCACTGCTACAATTATAATTTTTCCTAACCTGGCGTCTTCGATGAGTTCTCGGTGATGGGGGTTGTGAGCCTCCACTTTCCGACTCGTTCCCGGCGGGATTCACCTCTAATCTTGTCATCTGAATACTGCTAGTACTGGTCAGAAAGGGATTCGTGCTATGGAAGGTTGAACCTGTTGTCATTGTCGCTGCAGATGAGCTGGATGACTGCTGTGCACTTGCTGCAGTGGTTCCGGTAGTGTCTGAGGAGTCTCGTCGACTCGAACAATCCCGCTCGGAATCACTTGGGGCGACTCCACTCCTATGGTCACTAGCAACATTTTGTCAAAGTTTTTAGGTTAACTATCAATTACTCATGTGGTGAGGATGAGCCCTAGTTGCTCAACCGCATTCCCACTTTCAACCACTTTTCTCTCGCATCAGCATAATATTTAGCTCAATGCCTCGAAAAGCATGAGAGTTGCTCTTGGACCTTGACATGAAGAGTGATGAGCATACCTACATGCTAAATAAGCTTATGTGGTAGTGCTGATGACGATGATGGTGGTTTCTATTCTCTCTGATTTCTACTTTGCTGCAGAAACGCACATCAACCTTTCAGCATCGAAAATATCATCATCACCCGAACCACTTTCCCGATTCTAGGAATTCTTCAATTCAATAAAAGATAATAATATGCTGTATTTCACACACCATATGATTATACTGACTTCATATTATTCTATCCTTCTGAAACTAAAAACACTCTTCTATAGTCAACGATGAAGATAGAGCAGAAGCTGAAAGGCAAAATCCAACACCATCGTTCCAATCTCTGTGAAATGATGGTGCAGAGAGAAGATTTGCTGCCACCATTGCAGGTAATAAAATTGATGTCTCCCTAGCTTGTCCCTCGCTTGCTCTCTTGTTCTATTTGCATTTGTTACGTGGAAGCAGAGGATGCTGTCATATATATTTACTATGTGTCTATTATACACCTCATATTATCCTGAAAACTGTAGATGTTGGTGCTGGCATGGTGTTTTGTGGCGTCGTTATGATGAGTGAATCGAAAAGGATGGTTGGGTAGGGAATGGTAATGCAATAAAATGGGAGAGAATAGAAAAGAGAGCAATATGTAGTCAGAGAGAGAAAAAATCATTTCTCTTGCTGTAACAGCTTCATCATAACCAACTATCGGATTTATTTTTAAGCGTAAAATGGTTTTCTCTCGCTTTCTCTCAATCTTCTTCGCTCCCATTTCTCTAAATATAAAAACAAAACAGATTTATCGGAGAAGAGAGCAGGAGAGGACTAGTAGCACTGTTATTAAAAAACCAACATATTTGGGGAAATGAAATACGACGGTCATGGTGACAATGATCATGACAATGATGGTACTGATGAAGATAAAGGTAAAAGGGTCCCTTTCCAGTCGAATAATGTGCGGAAGACACATATACTAATGATAAAAGATGGTGAACTGGAATACAATATCCTGCATGATAGGTTCGGCTCCACGAAAAAATCAGGAGTCCATATAAATAAGTGCACACAGAGAAAGAGCGGTTGAGCAATGCTGTGCGTCCGTACTCAAATGTAACTCGGAATACTTAATGTGTTCCGTCGCCGTGAGAGAAAATGGATGATGAAATAGCGTACATGGAAAGCGAGAAGTACAGAAAACGAGATGTGGAGAGAAGATTCCATATCTTTTTATTTTTTCCACGTCTCCCTCTCCTTTACGCCTTTGTGCTTGCTTTCCGTTTTTCGTCTATTCACCTCGTCAGCATTCACCACACCACCGCATCAAAACACAAAACTTCAGGGTGGTACAAGTGGTGGTGGAAACGAAGATGGTCTCTGCAAAACTCGCTGTGGTAGCTATAAGAGAAGGTACTTGAAAGAGGTGATAGCAAAGAATGAAAATCCTTCTCACCAAAGCAACCACCAGTCCTCCGTCCAGAGAAAGGAGAAATTATGCGAATCTCTATGATCCGAGTAGTGAGAGTGGCGACTCAGATCCTTAACGATGCTGGTGGGTATATCATGAAGGAAACTAACTGTTAACCGTTAAATAAGCATGTATAATGATTTCAGGATTTCAGGTAACAGGTAGAAACGTGAATAAGTAGGAGTGAGGAAAACTGCAAGTGATCCATAGAGAACCATTTCTCTTTTTTGTCATGAGTGTTCTTTTCCTAATGGCACATGCCTTCCCTACACTACCCTACACGCATTCTATATTTGTACATAGAAAAGTTTAAAACGCTACTTTCAAAGAAAAAATTCCGTGTTTGCTAGTTTTAGGTAAACAATTTGTTTTACTTGGTAACCGGGAAAACCCAATTTTCTGTGTGCTGGTAACTACAGCGCTATAGTATCAGTAGTGCCACCACCATCCACCGTCGATTGCGCAACTTTTTCAAAAGCTTCATTACAAGTATAACTATTGTTCTGATTTATTTTAACTGAAAAAAGGCCAAAAAAATATTTTTACCTGGAGAAAGCAGAGTCGGAACTTTTCTCCAGGGACTTTCTCCAAGACTGTCTCCGGACATCTGAACTTCCATTGGATTCTCGTCCTCTACTGCTAGGAGGTGTACTGCGGTCCGTGCTTCGGTAAAAGTTGAGACATACGCCATATCTCGTTTTACCTGTTTAGAATATACACAAAATGGAAACATATCAGATTTATATAATAAAACATGAAACTGGCTTGATCAAAAATAGGAGCAGCAAGGTCGCACACGATGGTTTAGGTATGAATTTCTTCATCTTTAATGCAATATGACATGTACAAAAGATATCTCATCATTCCCAATTTTGTTTTTCCCTTTATTACTATGCATTTTTAATGCTCAATTGCAAGTACAAAAGAAAAACTCATTTGATTTCCTTTCCTTGAAATTACTTACAACAAACTTGCAAGGAAAACTAAAAGACGGAAGAAATAACAAGATAAAGTAACAACCACTAACAAATAAACAACTTTTTCCATCTTTTCGGTAGACGTGAACTTAAAACGTCAGCATGGCAATGGAGAGAAAAGAGTAAGTTGGACAAGTTGATATACAGCGGCCTCTTACATTATTATTCCCACACAGCAACAAGATGAGAAATATAAATAACACGACAATTTTGTTGAAATGAATAGTCGTTGAAGTATGTTACCCGTATTCAAAGTTGCTACACGAAAACAACTTTTTTTGCTCGTTTCTTTGAGTGAAGGATATTGGATGTGACTTTTACTTTTGGTTTCGAAAATTGGAATGTTACCAGGTTATGAAGGGTAAGGACGTAATAATAATGATATCTGCATGTGTGCTTAGCCATGAAACATTCATAAGCATGTTTGCAAATATTTCTCCAGATATATGAATAAAATACGTAATCTGTGGAACATGCAGATATGTAGGCATGTCCTGAAATGAAAGGCATTGTAACTCAAGCTATATCCTCGAAACGCTTGAATTCGAGCTTGCAATAGTGTAAGGTACCTATTTACGTGTACGTGAGGGAAATAAATCCATGGAAGCTAGAAAGTAAGTAATAAGAAGCACCCTTGGAATGTGCTCTGTCCTTGGATTCTAGTAAGCAGGAAGGAACGGGGTAGGAGCACGAAGCAAAAAAAAAAAGACGATTAAAACAAATTAACATGGAGGGGAGCCTCTCTTTTAATAACCTTTATGAAATAAATTAACTTATTACATTTGACAAGCTGCTCTCCCCCTCTTGCCATCTCTCTCCAAGGGTTTTTAACTCTGCTTCCCAGAGTTAGTCTTAAGTTTTAAGGAGGAATACCCTCACAGTGAGTGGTAGAGGGAGGAAGATGAAGAGAAACCAGGACCACCACCTGCTTTTCTGCTAGACGTGCTAAGGATTTCCTGTGTAGTACGCATTTAAATGCCCCCGTGTGAAAATCATCATGCTTACTCTAACTGCCAAGTGATACTCAAACTGTGCGAATTGCGCTGTAAAATGGCACTTGGTTAAAGCGCCTTTACCACTATATACGATGGAATGTATATACCTCCAGTGGAGATTCTTCATATCGTCCACAATGTATGCTGCTATATTATAATATGCTATTTGCCTTTTGTACATGTCTTAGAGTGGAAGAACATGAGCGCAAGATTGCTCCCACGAAGTACATAACTTGCTCACACATGCAGACATACTTTCTCCACATTCGTCATCAATCCAGCTCTGCAAGGGGAGGCTGAGCAAAACTACAGATCATTATGTTCTTAAAAACGGAAAGAGTACTACTCTCTCCTGAATTACAACAAGCGACACTACATACATGAGCAAAAGTAAAATACTACACAAGTTACTTTCAACACTCAGACGACTTGACACGCAACGAGGAGAATAAAGCCTGCCTACCGTGTCGCTGTTATCAGGTTACCGTGGCAAAGCAATATAAATGACTTTTAAGCATGTTATATAATGAAGGAGAAAGGAGAGAACTTCTTGATGAAACCTCTTGGATATATAATGCTCTCCAATAAACGTTTGTTATTGTTGGCCTTGTGCAATAATGGTTCAGTGTCACTTAATTTTACGAAACCCTATTTATTTCTCAAAATTAAATTAGCTCACCGGAGTCCTTGTCCGTCAAAGTGAAAACGAATGAAACGGCATCACGAAGAACAGGCTTTTTCGGTCCGGCGAGCACACAACCCTCAGGCTGACAAAAGTAAACGACATCCAAGGGCAATGGAAAATCCTAGAATGCATGAAGGAAAATGAATGTATTCAGACAGGAAATTATTATTTCAACAAACGAGACATAAAAATCTCGTCGTCTTGGCTCAAAGTCAACATTTTATTTTACACATTAATTAATTAAAATGTAATCCTATAAGCCTCCTTACAACCCATGTACTCGTTTACCTTATGATCTTCAGTTGGATACCGGCGCAGAAGTTCAGGTGGTTGAATGGACGTTTGATTGTTAGGAGTTCTGGAGCCGACAATGACAAGGTAGTCAGCCAATCGTGGACAAAGCGATTTTTCACTCATTTGGAATCTGTCTCTTCTGGAACATTTTTAGCGGCTCACAGTGGTACTGTAAATAAACATAAACATATCTGATTACATGTCATCTTTTGTACGTCCAAGTAAAAATACGGAGAAGCGATATAGCACCACGTTGGTAGAGCAGAGCACTTAATAAACACATAGGTTGCCTGGCTCGCATTCCCTAAAGCGTAAAATTAAAATGAGGCAACAGCTTCAGCAACAAAGGAGTTCTTAGTGAGCTTAACAAATGATTAATTCCAGGCAATTCCCTCGTTTAAATTGGCATTTACTTTCGCTGTTGTATGTGAAATATTATTACATTGATAGTAGCACCATTTTTTAAGTTGTAATTTCCTTTCTAAAATGATTACGAAAAACCTCACTCTAATTTGCTGTTGCAACATTTTTCTACTTTCTTGTATATTATTGCATGAAAAACATGAAACTGACTTCACATGCACAACAGGCTTTCTCATGCAATTTCACGAACTATGTGCCCCTCAGTTTTCGCAACGTTTTGCTCTTTTTCATGTTCATGTTTTACGGTGTTTCATCATTTTTTAAAGTACATATATCCGGCAATGATATTAACACACATGTCCTCTTTTAGTTGTAAATTTCAATACGAGATTCTAAAAATTAATCCAGTTGTTTACACAGTAGCTTCAAAAGCTTATCAATAGTACTTTGTCAGTTTGTAAGCTGCTTTTGTGACTGTTGGAAAACTGTATCCCCTACTGTATGCGACCTATTTATGAAAGTTTTTTAGTGCTTATGATTCACTAGTATATTATTCTCATGAAATTTGCAAGTGAAGAGGAAAAGTTGAACAGCTCTTCATCTTCCATCATGCAGGTAACAACATTAATTTCAACATTCATTACATCCTGCTCATTTAGCATATCACGATGTTATGAAAGAGTCACGTTTCCAACTTTTGCAAAAGGTGAAAAAATCAAACCAGTATTTGATTTCACGTGAAAGCAGTAATTTCCCCAACTATCATTCGTGTTTGATACATTTTCAGCTAATTATTTAACAATCCTGAAGCGTCGGTCGTGGGCTATATGCATACATTATGCTCAGGGTGAAAGTATTCATGGAAATGCTTTATTTATTCTGTTTGTTCACTTTATTAAGCATTCTACTGGGAACCGCAGTAGGAACTCGTTCTAACTCATTGCTTTGAACTTTCACTCACTACCAGTATTACATTTTTACAGCAAATAAAACATGTCTCCAGCTACCAGCACCCCATCGCATCGTAAACTTTGATAGGATACATATATATATACACCAGCATAATATAAATTAGAGAAGAACCATTTATAACATATATACATTTAAATTTCAGTTATCGCCAGGAGGTTATCGCAGAAGAACGAGAATACTTTATCTGCAACAAGGACATATATTTACACCCTTACATTTATATCTCATCACTTCCACGAATCTACTATGAAATACTTTTGGATTTATTTTTGCGTCCCATACTGTGCTGGAGGTATTGAGGGATCAATAATAACAGCGATAAGAGGATACAAGAAACGCTATCATAATAGTCAGTATGATAGGATTTAGGATGATCTGTGTGAAGTTGAAATGATAAAAGAATGCAGTATAAAATATGGATTTCTACAGTATTCACTGCTTGTAGTTCCCAAAATCACCCACCTAAAATGGCTACTACTGGGTCGAATGTTGAGATTCATAACCATTCATAATAGAGGATCGACCGCTGAGTAAATAAGTTTGCTGTGTTCACATTTCATCCCAGGTATGGGAAAATAAATAAATTCTTATTTGCTCCCCAAAGAACAATACATTAAAACGGCTTTACATATTTACGTTTTGCGAACTTGCATGACTAATAATAAGTAGAAATAAATAATACATAGAGCATATCTTAATATTACTATAGATGATAACGACTCGCGTGAATTCCACAGCGTCATCAAGTTCATCATGTATTTGCACTACATTAAAAGCCTTCATTTTGTTCAAAGGCACTCAGCATAGGTATTGTTTTTTTTAACCAGAATCCAATTATATGTACCTATACCAAGTCAATGACAATAGGTAGGTGGTCACATGGCAATGTGAAATAAATGTCACCATAATAGTATTTCCAACATGAACCGATGATGATGATGGTGACCATGTGAGAAGGTGAGTCAGAAATGAGTGAAGAGCGTACCGGAAACACATGACAATTCCATAATATTCCTATTTATCTGCTTTATAGCGGCTATATATTATGCTTGGTCAAGTGGATTCATCAACTTTTCTCCGCATTTGCGAATTACGTGCATGAAGCAAAAGTCTTTCTCCTCCATTTCTATTCTATGTGTAGTTTTACTGCAGTAATAAAAATACAATATGGCAACGATGAATATATGCATTGTATGTGAACACTAAACTATACTGCCACCATTGATTCCACACTGTATCACCCAACGTCATCATGAACATTACAGCAATAGCAATCATCATCATCATCCTTTACGATTTCATGCGTCACACACACTACTCTCACCAGTACCAGTATTATCACACACACTCATGCACTTGTGACTTGTATCTTTCACTCAAGAACAAAAATGCGAACAGTCTCATAAATGATTGCTTTCTTTCTTCTTTTCATCCATTTCTTAAAAGCAGAGAAATGAGCAGTCCAACTTGTCAGTCAGACTCACAAATAAAAGCTTAGATGCTCTCTGAAGTTCCAAAGAATAACAAAATTATATACTTTGTGACCACCACCACCGCTCGTGACCAACTCCACTTTATGTATTTCTCTTCCGCTCAGTTTCAATGTGAGCACGGAAGTATTGTATAAGCAGTCCACGTAAACCCACCC
>JAQIXX010004109.1:0-17282 GCA_034700605.1 Willowsia nigromaculata
CATAACTAAATTATGTGAAATCCTTTATTGTTGCGATATAGGTATGCATTTCTGAATTATAATTGACACCAAATAATGTTACTCTGAACTTTGCCTATTTTGACTTTTTTATTTATGATGTGACATATTTTTGCAAAAAAGATGATGACTTCGTATACGTGACTGATTGAGAAAATAATGTTCTCGATTCGTTTGAAAAAGTTTTGTTTGCTTTTACTTAGAAATACATTCATATTATCTTCAATGGAAGTCACAAGTAAACTCAAACAAAATATAATAGTAGGGATCGACATATAAGTGTGCTCCCACGTGCATATTTAAAATTATATGTCATTTTACAGAGGTGCTGGTGGGCGTATCTCAAAAGCTAAACGATAACTTAGATTATAGTGTATTTAGACACAGGTCAAACTATGGAAAGTGGGTGGTTGGTAGATTTTGTTTGGTTTGTCGTGTTCATTTGGTACAAGCCATATATCGTACTTATCCTTAACATTAGTAGCATCTTTTTCAATAGTGCTCTTCTTTGAATTATTACAATGGATACTAAACTTTGTGAGCAACTTATGTTTAACAAATACAATTATGGTACAATTAGATTTTGCTAGGATTTAGAGTATGTTGACGGCTTCTTCATTCAAGATAATTTTATTTAATATCCATTTCTATTTGTGAAAAACTTTATTATTAGTTTTTGAGAGCATAGTAGTGAGTTAACATACTAGCCTTGGACATACCAGTGTACTTTCATTGCCTGGTGTAAAGCATGGATTCAAGTTAAGCAGACAAATCAACCTCCCAGTATATTCCGTTATTGTATTATTTCCTCTTAAAGTGTTCATAATTCAAGCTGACGCGTTAAACGCTTTTGATGCTCGCTCAATAGGGAATAATGATCTGATTTCCACCCACCTCGATCCTTTTCAACGGCGATTTTCTCCTCATCCATATCTGAAGAGTCTTTTAAAGCATACAATAGAAAATGCACAACATTATTACAAAATTGAGAGTCTCACAGCTTTCCACCACAGGAAACTTTCTTTCGAGATAAACTATCGGTCATTGATGTCAACGACTAATTCAGTTTGCGATTAATCATCTACATTTTTTAGTCACGAAAAAAATTTCCTACCTTTTCCGATAATCTTGTCTTTTATGCTTTCCCGTGGAATGTCAGTGACCGCCGATAGTGTCACTTTTTCTGAAAGCTGATCCAATCGCAAATTGTTCCCTTGCACAGTACCAACGTATAAAAATATCTTGATTATTTTCAAATCTCAAATGAAAAACAAGCAATACAAGTAACATAAAATACACTCAAAATATAAGTCTTACCTATAAATGCTAAAGCAGTAATCAGCAATTCTTTTGGAGCTTCTTGTGAATCCCCTTCTGTTCCTTCTAATATTTCCACATTGTCAGTGGGCAACATTATTTGAGAACTTGGTGGCTCGGTATTTCCCTGAGCTGCGACTCTCAAAGTAGATGAAATGCTGGGCCTTGGAGTCTATTAGTAAAAAAATATTATAAAATTTTCCGTGAAAAATGCTATTCGTAATAAATTGAGTTTTTGCATCATTACTAAATCTTTACCAAATTTCTTAGAGGTCTGTTGGTATGCCACATTTGAAGTTGCCTTTCAATATTTTGCTCACGACGCTGGACAGATCGACGTCTCTGTTCAATGCAGAGTATTAGTCCACAGACGATCAACAAAGTGAGAATTGTAAGAGACACAGGTACTGTCCAAAAAGAGAGCTCTCGTTCCCACAAAACTCCGGTCTCATTAATAGCGCTACTGTTGCTATTTGTGGGGTCGTAGATGCTCTCATTTTCAAGGCGATCTCCAGGTAATTGGTAGTCTGACTGATTAGTAATTCCCATTTCAACTGAAGGAGTGACGCTAGCATTTATAGAGGAAATTGCCCCACGTTTCATTTTCAAGATTGGAAAAATGCTCACCTGTGTAAATAAAACGAGTGTGTGAAACAACATAAGAAATGGTAATCAGTGAAAAATATTTAGTTTTTTAAAAATACATTGGCAGGATCCGCATAGCTTTCTTCAAAGAGCTGATCCACCTTCGGCCACTTTTGTAAATCTAAAGTAAAACAGATATAGTTTTTTTTAAATAATGAGGTTTTTTTAAATCTGAATACTAATTCAGGAGTTACGGTGAACTAACTTACCAGTCCTCGGAGAACTAATCTCCTCTGCGTTAAAAGTTTTATTTAACGAACAGCCCATTACAGCGGATTGGATTATAGGTTGTAGGCAGCCCTTCTGTAAGTTGTTCACCTTACTCCTAAACTGGATCACTTTTTTTCTGTCACAATTACTATCATACTTGAAAGAAAAACCGCCTGTTGCATCACCAACCAAAGACGGCGACATACTAAATATGAATCCAAGTTGATCTCTTTTCTTATTGATATTTTTGCTTATCCACTTTCTTTCACCGAACACCTTCTCGTCTGCTATGCTAAACGCAGGCGTATCTTATGTGGATATTAACTGTTATATGTGCTCATTTCATCAATATCAGATCTTGCATTGAAAATACTTGGATGTTTTTATAGCAGAGAGGACTCCAGGTACATATAAAGGTTCGGTGTAAGTTCCCCGAAAAGTAAGTTCATAGACATAATTTTTTCTGGGAAAAAATATTTACATATAAAATAAGCTTCAATAGCTCTACTAATTACCTATGAGGATTAAAATCTCATAAACCCATGATACCCAAAAATGCACAGCTCGATTACGTAGAACTTCTCAGAGAGTAGTGTATTCCCAGATTATCTCTGACCTGTTGTTTATTTTGTTTAGACACAGTAACACGGGCATGGAAATTCTTACAAATGCCTTGGGATCACGAACATGCCATCCATGGTAAACCTTGACAAATTCCTGGCGACCTTTAACATAAATCCCTGCTGTGCAAAAAAACCGGAACCCGATCTCTGATGCCAAAATCTTTGGTGAAGCCAGGACCACCGGTCCAGTGGTAACTAAGAATTTCCATGTCCGCAGATAAATGGCAAATGATTTGGACAGAAAAAATGGTATGGAAGGAGTTCACTGTTCATAAAAGCTTACTTCCTATGAATAATAATTTCATTGTGGGAGCCCATTTCTAGGAATTTACTGAGAACGTATACGTCTGATCATTAAAACCAGCTCAAGATACAAAAAAAAATCTATTTATGCTTGCAATCGTTACTAATTAAGGAATCTGAGATAAATTTTTAGACTAAACTAAACGCGTATTTAGATTCAGTTGTTCCTCAAACCGATTTGTTTCATTTATTTTAATTATATAGTTGAGATTTTGCTTGTATTTCTATCTTGAAAATTTATAGTCAACTGAAAGCAACTATATTATCAAACCAATTTGAATTGATGGTAAGACTTTTTCATTAGAGAAAAATGTGCATAGGTTGATGAATACATGACATGATCTAACACAAGGAATTAAAAGCTGCTTAAAAGGTTTCAGCATCCATATTTTAAGCAAATCACCAATGATGTGGTTAACTAACCACTTCTCGTCTTCATGCAAGGAATTTGAATACATGATGCGTCATTGTGTCATTAAATTTATTTCAGAGAAATAATCGTTAGTGGTACGTGACACGTGCAGCTTGGTACATTGATCTTATAGTGTACTTAATAGTGTACTTACTTGATATTTTCACTTTCACTCTGAAACTAATGAACCATAAGTGTTTCAACATTTATTACGATTCAATTCTATAACGATTACCTTGGTGCTGAAGCACATAAAAGTGAGCGGTCAGCATATTAGCATTAAGTTTTATTCGGGCAGTTTTATTTGATGCAGGTTGAGATTTATTAATAGAAATGGATTTAAAAACGCTTCTTGATAAATATTTTTCCGTTGTGCCACCACGGTCTGATAATCTCGGTACTTCAAAAAAAACGTGAATACTAAAAATTAAATGGTGGTAAAACTTCAAATTATGATTGTTTATGCTTTGACGGTAAAACTGACTATTTCACGGTTTTAAACACTCGCTAGCCTTTCCTGTTTCTTACTCATAGATTCTTCACGGAAGTTACTTTTACTTCACTGAGCGTTCCTTTGTTCATCATATTAGCTAAACTTCTTCAACGCGTACACATCTCTGAGCCATCTGATAGTAAAGAATTTTACTCCTTTCTTGGCCTATGGACTCATCGTTAGTAGTTGACATGCATCCCACAAGAGAACCTATTCCACTCGGAGAAAGTACGCGTATCAGGATTTGCCTAAAAAAAGAAAGTACAAATCCACACCAATGCTCTAGCTAAATAGAAATCGGGATAATGTAGCAAGCTGAATATATGATGCTATTGATTTCATTACCCCAAATATATTTAACCTATAGTTCAGATATTAGTGAAAATTACATCTACAGTGATGCTAAGACACAAAATCACTTATATTTGAGATTTTTTATAAATCTTTCATTGCCCCATGAAATATTGTGAAGATATGTCAACCTTACACAAACTTTACCCATAGAAATGTAGCTTGTTGATAAAGTCTTCTGTTTTGCAAAAGTTGGGTACTTGGCGACAAATCTCAAGAAAAAACGAGTAGCAAACGATTGTTATTTTATTTATCAAGCGGCTAAATAAGTTTTTAAAAATATACATATGCATACATTTTTAATGTATTACTAATAATACGATCTCCCGGGAGGATTTAACAAAATTGAAAGTTATTTAAGTCAACTTCAAACCCATTTCTTATACATATGTATGTAGTACATATGATTTAATAAACTATAGAGTACAAAAATTTTCCGCTATTTTGAACAATAATTTGAAATTACGTTGGCTTCTATGATTACATCGTCTTTAGCTCATAGTATTCTTCTTACGCTACATTTCTTTTGAAACTCTGGAAAAGCGAAAGAAGAGATACACATTTCTAGCTGAGTTGAACAAAGCTGAGTCATAGCTACAATAATATTACCATCCTTTGAAAAGACACATCACGTTAATTTGCATCTTTTTCGTATGTCATTTTCATAACTTGTGTTTTTTATACTTTTCTTTCAGAGAACGTGTTCCATCAAACGAAGGATAATATAAAAGTTAATAGACAGACTTTCATGAAAAGGCGTTTGCAACATGCTACTTCTTTTGACAAAAAGTCGATCTTATAATCTAGATAAATGACGTTTTTTTACAAAAATCTTAATTCGTAATAATAAAAAATGTTCATCACAGTAAAAGAGCAATCCAAAACCGTGCGTATCAATTTTTTGAAAATGCTTAGCTTCGCTAACTTTTTTAATCATGTGATTTTGCTTTTACTATAATAACGACAATAATTAAATTAAGTGCTATACCAATTTCTCTAAAACAGTCATTTCTCAAATGCAAACATTAGTGCAGAACTACATGCCGACCAAATGATGAGTCCAAAATACATTTCTGAAAAATCACCGTGTTAAATGCAAGCATTGCATTCCAATGTAAATCAGAATTGACTTAGCAGATTCGCATTCAGCAACAGGGTGTATACATAAAGATTAGATTGTAAAATATAACTTTTACAGAATGAAACTATTGGTTTCTTGTGTCTTTGTGTTACATTTAAGAGAAGCAGCGTTTTACAAAGCTTGAGTTTTCTCTTTCCTAATAAATTTTTTAACAATGTACTCCTGTTCCGTTTCATTTTTCTTCTTATTATATTTGATAAAATATCTACAGATTAAGTATTGGCCTTGAAATACTTTCAGACATAATGCATTACAACTAACTATAGTAGAATATGTGGTTAGAAATAATTTCTGCTAGTTACCGTAGAATAAGAAAATTAAAATACCATTCAAGGCACAAATGTTTTCCTAACAGCTTGAAATTGTGTGAGTGACAAAGACTGGAGGCTGCATTTTTATATGAAGCCCTTTGCGGGTATACTAAACTAACTATGTAATTGCTGTCTTCGGACAATAATTGTCGTTTTTCCTAACAATTTATTATACACTTAAAAACGACGAACAACTTATGTTATTCTAGCCTTTACACTAAGGTTGTAGACTATATGGGCCCATTTTACAGAAAAAAGTTCATAAAATAGTTTAATTATTGGTAATCTTATGCCAGGAAGAATTTATTCATGCTGATTTAAAATTTGATACATAGTTTAGTGCCACAATGGGAAACGAAATATTTGTTTTTTCATCCATATATCTTCATATTTTGCAATGTAATTATTATTGTATTTCGAGCGGCATTTTTTGAATCCTTTACAATCCCAAATAAAATAGTAATTCAAACAAACTGCACTGATTTGTCATTTCATGAGGGACAGTTTCGAAGTAAACTCGTTTAATGATTAAAACTGTGTTTATCTTGCAGTAAACGCATTTATATTGTAATAAAATGCAAAGTAAGATGTTTCAACCCGCTGTCTAGATTACATTTGTCTTGGGATCCCATCTCAAAAAGACAAAATAAGTTCCTTAGTTAATCAGTGGTTTGGAACATCTTCTAGTGGACTGTCAATTTTCTATTGGTTGGTAACTTTGTATGACAATCATTGTACGGTGTGGTTGACATAATGGCTTACAAATATGATACAAGTTTTAATAGGTTACGTTTCTTGCGGATATTTAGTTAAAATCTGAATAAATTACTAATTGAGTTTAAATGGTTTCTAATGAATTCATAATCAAGCCAGCTCATGCATAATCTTATGCCAGGTTCCTGAAACAATATATACTATTAATTCATTTATATATATATATATATCAGTTATACTAAGTTTCTCCATTTTTCGTAGTTTTCAGATCTTTATTTACCAACTTTCATAAAACCTTAAATTAGTGAAATATAAATTTTTAATAAAGTTTATTCATGCAATCAACATAAGAGGAGATTCCAAAGTTAGTTTCTACGGCGTTACGTACAGTAGTGCACTTTCGCCTGGCATCTCAAATAACACCTCCCAAACTTGGCAAAGAACATGAGAACATACTCGCCTGTAATATGACAACTTTCAATTTGCTAGTAACCAAATACATATACATACTCAAGTAATAATGAAGTACTCTCATTTGAGAAGCTGGTAGTGACATCTTCTTTGCATTTTCTCACCGGAAACCTAAGTGCCCAGTAAGTTCAAAGCAAGCTCACAAGACAAAGCCTTTCTGATCTATCTTTTCTAGTGTAATCCAGCAAAGCACCAGAATGAATTTGTATAATGTTTGTCTTATACCCAATACTGCAACTTGGAAATCCAAAAAGTACAAAATTCCTGCATGTTTATACCACACAAAAGCAGTAATGCCAAGCGATAAATTGGGCATTCATCAGCACTTTTGCAAGTCAAAGAATCTTTTCCGCCTGTTTTTTAGATAAACACCTAAAACAAAAGTGCCTGAAAATCATATTTTATACAATCTAGGCTTGATTGCATACATACATGTAGTTTTGGCTGGAAGCGGAGAAAGCAGTGAAAGCATGAAAACTACAGTTTTTTAAATCTTTAATCTATTTTTCAAACTCACCAACTTTAGCAAGCAGTCATACAGAAGATGAGTAGAGCCCACATAATTATACATATTATGATCTTCTTTTCTCAAAAATCTGGGCTGACGTGTTACACCAGGCTTCACATTACTGTATAATTTGTATGAAAATGTAATAAGATATAAGTCCATATATTAGAAACTGAGCTACAAGTCCTACTTAGAAACAAAGATAGGAAGCTAGTAATAACTTTGCAGCAAATTCTATAAAATAAGACAGACAAACACCAAATCGCAAAAAAGATCCATAAGGAAAACGGCATGGTGTGAATATACATATCTGTTCCGGTACAGAGCGATTTTCTACTTTCCATCAAGCGCTACAAGGATCAATGAAACTTACAAGTTTTATTTAGAATGCACCTTGGAGGAGCCAGAGCAACAACCATAAACCTAAGTTCGACTCAATAGCTATAAGGACAATGGAAAGGAATATTTTACGTAGGCAGTCTTCTCGACCATAGATGAAAGTAGATCTGAACTGTAGCTTGGGCCCTGCAAATGACTGAAATTGCCATATGGCATCCAGCAGCAAAATTGTTACAAACAGATGAACTGAACTTAGAAATTGCATAGTGGCACTGGACTACCAGCTTTCTGCTTACTGAGCTTACTATCCTTTTTTTATTTACTTTTTCTTTTAAATGTGACCAGTCTCATTAAAGCTATGATATGATAAGTTATCCAAAAGGATTTTGAGTTTAAAGTAGAGTGCACATCTATTCGTTACATGTAAATGGGGTTTATATTTACTAATCGACTTTACCTATAATGATAAAACGCCAAAACATTTGTTATACCTTCTTTACTAATCACTCTTCAGCTCATAACTACACTACTTAACTCAGCTTCTTCAGCTCATAACTTAAGAAACACGTCAAAGATCATGCTTAGTATTCCCTCTAGTTTTTGATTGAAGTATTGTCGACAACTTTCACAGATTCTCTTTTCCCAGCAATTCTTACTACGACAGTTTTTGTGTGAACGAAAGATGTCATCTATGAGAGAAACCTTTGTACACGCAAGCGACTACACAAGACCTGTGTTATATTCGTGTGCTTATATTGAAGCATTATGCGAAATACCTTAGTAAAAAATGCACATTTTTTTTGTGGAGAAAGCATGTTCTGTTAGGTAGTGCAAGTATTTAGACAGCGAATTTATATTATACATATCGCTAATATGAAAGCTACCGAGTAACTTAGGTCTTCATAATGACATTTATTACCTCATTGTATAACTGTTTCTAAATTTAACAGTTTCCTATATTCATAAACAAAGATTTTGTTCTTAAACACTAGATGAGAACTAACCGACTGTTTATAATTCTTTCTAGCAATTCCAAACGCTACACAGGAAACGGTTGAGCAAATGTATCACAAATCAGTAGATTTTCTCCCAGTTTTGTAACAACATAGTATCTCTTGCGTTTTTCACGATTCAACAGAAATAAGATAATCAACAAGTGGAAACAATTTAAGTGACACGATGTAAAAGCTCGTAAAAGTATGATACATAATATAATATGTGTAATGTAATGCTTAATTTGACAGCAGCAAAAAAGGATAGTAAGAGTGACTAAAAATAGTAATGTTTTAAAAGCAGCGTACGCCTTTGCACAGGTTTTGGCACACTTTGCTACAAAATAACATGGAATCGGAAAATTTAAGTAATTAAGAATAAAATGAAGGTAAATGACAGGTTTTAAACACTTGCTAGTCAAAAGTGTTTTCAAATATTATGCGATATGGATGATTTAATTTGGTATCATGTATAAGAAAAATCAACTGAGCAATAGTTTTTGTTTGTCTAACACTGTAACTGGCACTACTTAAAATCTTTTGCCAGAATTGCCTAAAAAGTATAACTTAGGATATTTCTAAAAGACATAGCCCAAGGCAAGGGCTTATTATAAAAAAAACTGTTAAAATCAAATAATTGGATTGAGTGCCCAATATGGAAGAAAATTCAGATCCTCAGAAGCAAATAAATCAAATTACCAGATATAGAAAGTGAATTCAACACATTTATGTTATTTGTGTGTATTGACCACTCATGAAAATGAAGACTTTTTTATTGTTTATAGAGAAACTGCGTACCTAAGTTGTTTTCTTTAATTACTGATAAGGAGCATGTTGCTTACCATAAATTTCCAAATAGACAAGGGGCGTGTATTTTAAAGAGGAGAATGTGTGGAGAATTTCCAGTGTTTTAACACTTGTCCCATTTACCCAACAATTTTTTGATTGTTTACTTGAAAACTCAATGATTATAGGTTTCTCACTGAAATGATTTCAAAAATAGTTAATTGGAAACTCCCACCGAGTATGTTTATACTATACTGCAGCTGATAATAATAGTTTGGGTTGTGCTCCGGGCTATTTTTGCGCCGGTTTCTGCTAAATACCGCACGAGGCCACACCTCCCAGCAAAAACGTCATTTCGTTTCATGAGGTTTTTTGCTGGGAGGTGTGGCCTAATGCGGTATTGAGCAAAAACCGGCGCAAAAATAGCCCGGAGCACAACCCAAACTATTAGTTCTAGCTTCAGTACAGCACTCTATTATGCTTAATTTCTGAATTGATTTCAAGATACGAATTATGAAAGCAGATGACTATAAACAATGATTTTAATTACTTTCTAAAGCCTGAATTAGAACTGTGTTAAAGGTTATTGCTAATGAGATGCTTTAAATTAGAGGAAGAAATGTTTAATCAGTCAGTTTAATTTGCCGTAGAAAGCGTGGGCAAGGCATTCTAAGAGTCAAACGTTTAGTTATATTCATCGTTTCAAGAAAGGCTCTTTCGGAATTACTAGAAAATTAACAAAAGGAATCCATCTAATTGCCTCTGCGATAGAGCTGGATAAAATAGTTCAACATTTTATTCATTTTCAAAGATTTTTTTCACCTGTACATTTGTACCAAAAACGTGATTGCGTCCCACCTAGAGGACCTTATCAGTCTAAAATGGATCCTGGGTCAAAAATGATCCTAAAAAAATCATATATCATTTAAAGCTCTTATGTATGTGGAACCAATTAATAGGCACAAATTTCAAAAACCAAATTTTAATTTCAAAAAGATTTTTTGCCGGTTTTGTAGATTTCTATGCCCTATAAAATAAGCATAATTTTCCTCTCTTTTAAACTCGTGTTTAAATGCAAAACTAAAAAGGACCCACATGGTTTCAACGACCACTGAATTTTTTGTGCTTAGAGTGTTTGTCATGAATACATGAATTTTTGGTATGTATTTTTGGCCCAGGATCCATCAAAGGTTGATATGAATCGCCAAGCGAATGGTAATAAGTTCATTTTTTTGCTCAACGTTTGCATTTTGTTAGTTTATTCAAAGTACATTAACAATTCCGGATACAATTGCTTAATTGCAAATTAGAAAATCCTACCAAGAAAAAGTGGGATCCTAAGGTATATAAGGCTGTAAATTTGAAACCTAAGTAGTCATTCCTGTAACAAATTGGCTTATAGCTTCTCACAGCCTTTGGCTCTCCTGTACAATCTCCAAAAGTTGCCTGTTTCTGTTACAAATTCAAGCATTAGCATGTCAAAGTGTGTGATTATCATTTTAGTGTTTTCTGTGACGGTGAAGGGGCTCAACTTGATGATTCCCTGGTCTAAAAGTCTAGACAAGCCCGAAGATATTTTCTTTGGTAATTACGATAATATTATAAAATTAAATTAACATAAAAAACTAGTGATAAAACATCACAGAATGAAGTCCTTGTATGCATATTACAGATGTAGACAGTTTGTTAAAAACATCTACTGAGCTCCAAGAAATGCAGTTGGCTCCATGTACTGACCATTTTGGTCGACTCATAAATAACACAAAGTGCAGGAACCAGCATAAACCATACAAGAGAGGCGGTAGAGTGGCACGTATGTTCTTTAGGAAATCCTAAAATATTTTGTAGCCATTTTAAAGGCTTACAAAGCAAAGCATTTGCTTAGAAACACTGTATGTTATTATTTAGTTCAACATTTAACGCTTTATAAAAATCTTTATTTTATTTTTTAGTTATGGGCCTTCTTGATTACGTTGTCAAGCCAATAGTAAGACCAACGCTTATTAGTTCGGCTTCTACAAACATCATTCCGGAAAAAGAAGTGAAGTCTTCGCTGTTGGATGACAATTTTACAAAAAATAATAATTACAGATACTAAAATCAATCTATAATTTTGTTAGCTTTACAGAATTACTTGCTTCTGCAAATGCTTTCTAATTAAACTAAAGTTAGTGTTTTTAATCAACTAGAAATCATATGTCATTTAGTTTTTATTCCACATCGGAATTCTGTCATGTAAAGGAAGATAAATAAACTAGTGGCTGCTTTGCAAAATAAAGACTTTCTGCTCATATTACATTTTATTTCATACAATACAAGAATAGTGCATTTTATCCCAATTCAAAATTCTAAGAAAAAATATTTCTGGAGATTTTAATTGTACATCTAACATGCCTAATATCAAACCAGCACAATGAAGGAAGCGAGAGGTGAAATCCGGACTGTTCGCTGGTGACGCTAAAGGTAACGACCAAGTTTGCATAGGACCAAATGGCGGTAGGTCTTATGGGCGATAAGCGGGAGGACTAAATGGTACAAAGGATGCATGGTGTTGCATGAGTACACGGGTTAAGAAAATATATGCTTAAGTAAGTTTTGGGGTGAAGTGAAATTAAGCATGTGTCTTTACAAAAAATGCACCACACACATGTAGTCGTCACAGTGATTGCTACTGGAACCTTTGAAGAAGAGACTGCGAGTCTAGAGCAATGTAAATTAACATTTCGCCTTTTGTGGGAACTTAAGCATATTTTGTATTAGTATATTATTAGTTTATTTTGTGTTGTATCTACGGTTTAAGTTATTTCTCTATCCCCACAAAAACACTTAATTTTTTTGCAAAAATTTCTACACGACAGGTTTATTTGTATACCGATCATATATTTCGTGTGTAACCAGGTAGATTTATTAGAGGTACGGAATGTATCTTCGAAAAACTGTTTCAGAAAAAAATAAATTTTAATATTTATGAATGCATCTCTGGGTGAGTGAAAGTGTACTTTCTCTCAGCACAAACTGAGCAGAAATATCTTATATTGAGCAACCTCATCATTTATTATATGGCTGCAGAAGATGCAAACATTCCAAATCTTGGTACATGAGGTTCATTTTATCCACTCGTGGAAATATGTCGCAACTTAATGAGGATGACATTTTTATGAAATCTGTGGAATCCTTACTTGTGCTCCCTTATCATTTTGGTTGTTTGAAATTTTAAGCATTTCTACATATTTCAGTTCATTGCTAATTCGGGTGTCACACGTGCCAAATTTATTGAGATGAAGGTTCAAACTTGTTACGTGGTCGAGTGTATGAAAGAATCCCAACAATTCGTTCGTATTTTTTGGTGTTATATTGTAAGAAGGAAGAGTAATGAGTGGCAAATTTCGACTGTGAGAACATGTGACTGTAGAAAATGAATTTGTATTATTGTAATTAAATTTTGCAGTTCTCTAAATCTCTAAATTCTTACACGGAGAAAGTATAGATTGGTAGAAACGCTGGTCTTTTAGAACTTTTCCTGGTTGGAATAATTTCATAATATTACTGCTAATAGTTGACCATGTTGATAAGAAATCCCAAACGGCTGCTGTCATTTCGCATGATTTTGCATACCCCATGTATTTTTTTACACTGAGGTTTCAGTTGTTTTTCAGGGTTTCTCTAATAGGGACCGTGTACAATGAAATCAAACGGAAAAAATTATTAGTCATGATTATGACAAATATGGACGGTATGCATAGGTTCATTTAATTGCTAAATAGTTGTTTTAAAACAATTACTTAAAAATATCTGAATACATTTTCCTTAACACGACCCTTCGTTTAAAATGCACGCTGTGAATATTTCAGTAAGTTTCTATTAAATGAGTTTTTGTAATGGTATAAGCCCGTGCATACAGAAAATTTGACATTATAGTCTAAACATTCACCTATCATACTTCTTTCTTTGATGTATGGACAAAAAATTTAGCTCACTTATTTTTCAAATTGTCTGACTGTCCATTATTGATATTACTTTAACCAAATCATTCTTCGTCATTGATGGTGAGCAACAAAGGGCTTCATAGAAAGCTCATAGACTGAGATCATGCATAATTTGACCTTGATTTCACAAAATTCTTTATTGTGAAATTTGTTTTCAGGTGCATCATTAGGTCAAAATTTACCTTCGCTTTCATAGAAAATGTTTTTTCAATCCTCTCAAAGGAGGTAAGAGTTCTTGCATGCTTTTCTGTGAGATAATGATTTCTTATAATGACGGCCTATGCTTCCATGCATTTTCCTTTTACGTACATAAGCTCTCAGAGCACCCATACATTTTGAAGAAAATTGGAATCTCTTCAAAGCACAAAGCCAGTGTTGCTCGAGCCATGCTCCAGGGAAGATCACAGCATTGTTCCCTCCTTTGTATTATGTGCATTACAATACCTCCTTCATTACAAAACTCCAGGCAAATTTTCTGTTTTCCAGACATTAGTCTCGATGATACAACTTCAACTTTCACCAAGGTTGAAATATCGTTTGCTAAAGAATTTTTGTGATTCAGCGTTGGTTCAAAATTGCAAAAATGATCAAACAGGAAAGATACGAGCGATTTCCCTTTCTATTTCACAATTTGTCATTGACCGAATGGCAAAAATCTGAATTATCCAAAACAGATTCAGCGGCTGGAGCTCAGTGCTTTTACAACATGTGGTTTAATTTTGGCAACGGTGAAAGGAAGCAAGGTCTGTTATGGTATTCCTGTTAGTATATATTGTACTGTTATTACCAAGGTTTCCATTATAAATAATTCACTTGTAATAGATATAAAAACACACTGCAATTCCAACTGGGATGACGTTTATTGTTGGCCACCTACAACTTTAGGAACAGTAATAAAGAAGGCTTGCTCAGAAATATTTAGAGATGCACATCCAGAATTTGCTGCTCTTCTCAAAGGTAAACAAATTACAAAATGTTATTTGAAACTTTAAAACATTTACTTCAATGAATTTATAAAAATATGTAAATTTAATTGATTTAGGGAATGTGTTTAGGAAATGCCAAAAAGATGGCACCTGGCTGCCAGAAACCATGGCAAACTATGACGCTTGTGAGGAATCGTTTAAAATATATGTTAAGGAAATTGTAAGTCACCAAAACTTTCTCTTTTTTCGTGAACATTCAAATTTGAGAACTAGTTTCCTTTCCCAAACAAAGTATAGTAGATTAATGTAGTATGTGTGATACAGAAGCCCATAAATTCCTTTATAGACACTACCATTTTCTTTGAAAAAGATAAGAAAAATTTGTGCGACCTCCATTTAATATTAAATCGCTTGAGTAGTTTTCGGAGTAAGCAAGAATTTTCCACATTTTTACAGTTATGAACTTCAGATAGTTTTCTTGGGAAATTTATCTGATGAAAAGGAACTTTCAACTTTGAATTTGAACTAACGAGGGAACAACAGTAAATGTTATTCGAGTTATACATTACTTTCATAATAAGGTATAAAACAATGGTTTTGCCTTTTCTGAATGGCCCAATCATTTTTTATGGCAGGCCCTAAATGTCACAAATATTGCCATATCAATATAGTTTTGTGGAAGTTTTTGCAAAAGTTTAGACTTGATATGACAAATTTAGGGATGAAAACACCCTAAACTTAGTTTTTTACGGACATGGAAATTTTTACGGAGCACGCGAGCGGTACTCCCAGGGATTTAGTTTTTAGTATCAGAGATTGGGTATGTAATCAAGGACCCGGTTTTATCTATCCGGGATCCGTCACCGGTTTGGGGAGCATTGCTCCCGAAAAAAAGGGTATTGTCGGCGGAACCGTTTTTTGGCTCATCAGGGATTTTTTGCCAAAATTTTAGCGAATTTCAGCCTGATTTTGGTCTCGTCAGGGATTGGTTTGAGGTCAACAGGGATATTGTTTTCGATCAGGGAAGGGTTTCACCAGGGATTTTTCATGTTCACCAGGGATGGCAAATTTCGTGCTCTCGAGCCATTTGTGAGAATTTCCATTTCCGGTTTTTTCTGAAAAAAACTCAAAATTTTCAATCACTGTATTGGTCAAATTTTTTTAAAATTTATCAATTACTATCCCCTTTGATTACTATCACATCCTATGTTAAATCCTATTTTAAAATTTTGTTTCCCCCATTCAGGGAAGGGAGTACGTCACGTAGCTATACTAGTGTGTTGTTATAGACATTGAATAATCTTCGGGGTGAACTGACAAGCTGTGAGTTAGCATGTACTGGAGTTCCCTCATAAGACATAAAGTATAGATATAACTTTGTACTTTACGTGATGGTTTTTATACTTGTAGCTTGCTTCTCACTTCCGACATTTTAAGTTGGTAAGAAGTTGAGTAAGTTGATGGCTTACAAAAAAACCCTGAGTGGAAAGACCTATTTGTTTCCTAATTCTTAATAGGTATGAGGACTAGAATTTCAAGTCTATTATATTGAATTCTCGGAAATGTTAAGCTAATAGTTCTGATAGGCTTAAAAATTTTGAAACAATTTCCAAGAAATATAAGATGTGTGGAATACTAGCGCAATATAACATGGTTTTATTTTAATATGCAGGAAGAAGACAATATACTTGTACCAATGGTACATTATATGTTATTCATCGGATCAATTTTATCACTTCTTTGCCTCGGAGTTTCACTTATAATATTCCGCAATTTCCGGTGAGTTTTAATACATATCTTGAAAAAATATAAAACTTTGTTACGCAATACCTGTCACTAGTGTCACTCGCTCTATTTCTAGGAAGGTATTTTTATGTATGTATAGGGGAAGTTTCAGTTGAAATACATGCATACTTACCTACCTATATGGGAAATGAATTAAAATTTTAATAGCACATTACCATTACATCCATCTGTTGTATTTTCACCTGTGACATTCTGCGGTTTGAAGTTATCCCACATTTAATATAAGATGAAGTGGGTTTGTCATAAGCGCATCATTATAACAACTACAACAACCGTCTGAATTACTGTTGGAATTTTAACGGATGAGAAACTTGCTGTTTATGACTATATAGTTTAATTTAAACACTCCATGGGAAATGTTTTCTGTACTTCTGCCAATTTGTGTTAATAGTTTCCAAATGATCAAGCAGAAGCATACTTCCAAAGCGCAATAGGTCTATGAAGGTCATTTTATCAGAAATTTATAAACACGTCTGTTCTTTGTGATTTTTTTCACGGCTGATGAACTTACCACCGAAAAGGAAAATTTTCCCAACCAAACTTATACAAGCATTCGTATTATATGTAAGAGCACTTTAATAACCGTGTGCAAACCTGCAGAACTTATATGCGTGTGAATTCCAAAACTGTGATTTCTAGCAGACATGAAATAATATTGGAGTCTCCTCTATCAAAACTATTGTTGTTGCCAGTTCGACTAAAAATATCTTCATATTTAATATACATTTATGAAACAGCCGAAATAACTATTTGGATATGTTTGTTACTAATTTAGATATAAAGATATAAAAACGAGAAGAGTTTTAGTGTGTTCTGTAACATATTTTTTGTATTTCCCTGATGCATAGGAGCCTCTGGTGTGACAGGGTCACGGTACATATCCACCTGATACTTTCCCTCGTACTCCGTTTCATTCTGATGGTTGTTATC
>JAQIXX010004110.1:0-17279 GCA_034700605.1 Willowsia nigromaculata
CGCCATTGGCAGTTATGAGTGGTGTTGAAGTAATTGACACCACAGTGAAAGCTGTTGAGTCAATCATCCAACAGCAACTATGCCCAATGCCAGATCTTTGGGAAGAATCCTGGAAAAAGAGACTGGGACCTTTGGAACATAGACTGGACTTGGAGAGGAGCATTGAAGGTCAACCTCTTTGCAGTGAACGAATGTTGGAGAAGTTTAAAGGATTTTCAGAGAGAATCTCACCAGTTGTGGATCAAGTTTATAATTTGCTAATGGAATTTTCATGGCTGAGCATGTTGCGAGCATTGTATGACTGCGGATGGGAACCAAGAGTTGGAGACATTTTCAAAACCGATGAGTTGTTCAAGCAACTCAGTGTTCAGGAAGAACATCGACTCTACTTTGAATTCATTCTAGATGTTTTGGAGGAGGAAGGTATGTTGCGTAAATTATCTACAGACACCGAAATTCCTGGGTCAAGAATCACCAACGCAACATGGCAAGTTGAAGATGTCAAGTATACCCAAGAAAACCTTAAGATGCATTTGACATCCTCAATTTTAATGGAGCAGTTGACAACGCAACTTAAATCCACTCAACTGCTGGTGAAAGTTGGAGAACATTTTGGAGAGATTTTAAGGGGAAAACAGAGTGCTCTGAGCATTCTCTTTCCTGAGGAAAAAACCAACACGCCATCGGTTGGTAAATTTTACGAAGAGTATGGGATGCTTTTTGGATTCGAAGAGTTGGGTAGCGCTGGCTTGGCACAGAGACTAGATTACTTTAAAGAAACAATGCAAGGCCAAAGATTCATTCTGCGTATTGTTGAGATTGGTGCTGGAACAGGTGCTTTCACAAGTTTAATTCTGGAATCGCTGGAGGAGTTGGGTATAGAATATGAATACACATATACGGACATTTCTGCCGGGTTCTTTCCAGCGGCAGAGAAGAAATTTGAGAAATACATGAAAAACTTAAAGTTCAAAAAGTTGAATATCGAGGAGGATCCCTTGTCTCAGGGATTTATTCCTGAGTACTTTGATTACGCAGTTGCCAGCGAAGTCATTCATGCAACTAGGGATATCATGGAAAGTTTGGCGAATGTGAGGTTGTTGCTAAGGCCAGGTGGAAAGTTTGATTTGATTGAATCAACCGTTGTGAATAGGTATCTCACGTTTTTGGTCGGATTGTTGCCTGGATACTGGAGATTTCAGGATTTGGAGCTGAGACCGAAACACTGTACTATGCCAAAGGATAAGTGGAGGTGGGCACTGGAGGAGGCAAAATTTAATGTTGATGGAATCTTCAGTTGCCTGATGGATCAGAATTCAATGATTTGTGTTCATAGGAAACTGGAAGGATTTCAATCTGAACCAGTAGTTACCATTCAGAAGCAGAACCTTGCTTGGATTCTATTTTTGCCAGAAGAGCATGAGAATGATATGAGAATTATCACTTATCTCAGGCAAAAACTAGAATCTGTTAACAGACAACTTGTTTTAGTTTACCCCAAAACAGAAGCAAATACAGATACTCAAGAAGCCCACGACAAGATTGTTTATAAAATCCCCAGATATTCTGAGGAAGAATTTCAAAATGTCCTGGACAAAATTTCTACTGGTGGTTACGTTGTCGAGGGAGTCTTTTATTGTTGGGCCTTGAACCGGAAGCTCACTGAACAAGCAGATCTCCTCCAGCCATTCTTCTACCTCACTAAAAACTTACCATCTCTCCTAGAAAAGAATACCCTCCAGAAAGTTTTGCCAAGAGTGATAGTTTTCACAGAGGGCATCGTTCCTATCGAAGATAACGACTTATCTCATCATCACGCTAGTACAATATGGGGATATTGCAAATCACTTCGAAATGAAATAACAGAATTCAACTGTCGTTGTATCGACATTACAGATGGTGACGTAATCCAAAGTGATCTGAGATTAAGAGAATTATTTGTAGAATTATTTAATACAGAGAAGGAGCCTCAGGCAGCTTACCACGGCAGGTCAAAGTACATTCCAAAGTTTCAACCATACAAGCCCTCCCCACAAGAACAAGATCTCAAGTTACCCCCGGGTACTGATAGATTTCAACTGATTCATCCAGAAACAAAGGCAATTGCTGACCTCCAATTTGGACCACTTGACCACATCGTTTTAGAGGATAATGAGGTGGAAGTACAGGTGAAAGTTTTTGGTCTCAACTTCCGAGACGTTCTTAACGTTTTAAAGCCAACAGAGCAGTTCAAACAAAGGGATTTCAACACTGTCGGATTCGATTTTGCTGGGGTGGTGAAACGGCTTGGCTCAAAGGCAAAAATGTGGAAGGTGGGCGATTTGGTGTTTGGTGTAAACTTTGATGGCAATGCGTTACCAAGTCATACGAAAATTCGTGAAGACTTTGTTATTCCTGTGCCAGAGCATTTCCCCATGTGTCAGGCAGCTTCACTTCCTGTAGTGTTCTCAACTGCTTATCATTGCCTTATCGAGATAGCCCAAATGAAGCCAACAGATACCGTGTTAATTCACACCGCTTCTGGTGGAGTTGGCCTCAGTGCCATTGACATTTGCAGATACTTTGGTGTCACAAATATTATTGCGACAGCGGGAAGTAAAAGGAAACGAAATTTTCTGAGAAATCTTGGCATCCAGCATATTTTCCACTCCAGGAATACTTCATTTGCTGATGACATTCTTAGAGTAACCAACGGTCGTGGTGTAGATTTAGTGCTCAACTCGCTGACCAGTGAAGGCTTTAAAGAAGCCAGTCTCAGAGCTTGCGCGAAAGGTGCCTGGTTCCTAGAAATGAGTAAGATCTCCATTTGGAAAGATGAAGAGATCAAGAAGCTCCGCCCAGACATAAGCTATTATGTGATTGACGTCGATATTTCTTCGGTGACCCCACTAGACTGGCATAGAAGAGTGCACAGAGTTCGTCAGCATTTTCTCGATCTGCGACTTCCAAGTCCTTTACCAATTGTCATGTTCGACGCGACGAGCATCCGGCAAGCTCTGGTCTACTTACAAAAGGCAAGACAAATTGGGAAAGTGGTTTGTGTTATGCCAGAGTTTTCAATTGAGAATGGTCAACGGAAAGCTAAGATCAACATGTTTAATGACAGATCCAGTTACATGATCACTGGAGGATTGGGAGGAATTGGATTCTTAATTTGCAAATGGATGATTGAAAAGGGAGCAAAGTACTTGATTCTTGTGGGACGAAGTCCTCCCAAAGAAAATGTTCAACGAGAAATAACCATGCTTAACTCCAGTGGTGACATTCGTATTGAGGTAGTCCAGGCTGATGTTGGGGATAAGGAAATGTGCAAAGAATTATTTCTTCAAAAAATACCTTCCATGAATATTCCACCTGTGCGGGGTATCATGCACTGTGCTGGCACACTTTCTGATGGATTGGTCATGAATCAAGACTGGGAGAAAATGAGTCATGTCTTCAATGCCAAAGTTCACGGCACATTGAACCTCCATGAATTCACCAAGGGTCAGAATCTTGAACACTTTGTTCTATTTTCCTCCATAGCTGCTTCGTTCGGGCCTCCAGGACAGAGCAACCACGCCGCTGTCAGTACTTTTGAAGATACCTTTGCGTTCTACAGGCATTCAATTGGATTACCAGCAAATACAATGGATTGGGGTCAGTGGGGAGAAGTAGGCGTTGCCACGGAGCAAGACTTTCCCGGTATTCGACCAATCACCAACCTACAGGGCTTGACCGCTCTGGAGCACGCTATGAAAACTCACCGTACACAAACTTGTGCTTTGAACGTGGACTCCTTTGTCCTCTGGAGTAAGCTGGTACCACAGTTGTCAGTTTACTTGGACGAACGTGTGTGGAAAATTTCTACCGGAAGTAGTGGACTCCAAATAAAATCCGATGAGTTTTGGCAAGAATACGACTCTAAAAATATATTTGATGAGAAGGTTGTAGTGGTCAAGAAATATGCCAACAGAATATTGACCAGCGTGCTCCGTCTTGAGGAAGGCGACAAACTCAGGGATGACGTGGATCTCCAAGAAATGGGCGTCGACTCTTTGATGTTCGTAGAAATTAAGAATGCTCTTCAAGCCTTGCTCGGAGAGAGAATAACATTGAACACGAGCGCGTTGAGAGAGTGCAATACAATCAATCTAATTTCGGAAGCACTTGTCAGACAAATTGAAGGCGAAGACGTGCGCGACCATGAGGCACCAACAAGTGCACAAGTCACTGAGCTCATAAGAAAAGATTGTGTGCTCTCTGAAAATATTCATGTGACTTCAGACACTTCAAAGGAAGTCGCAATTGGAGACATCCGAACAGTGCTTGTCACCGGGTCAACGGGTACTTTGGGCGCATACGTTCTCCGAGAGCTGCTTCGCTCCGAACAGGTCACCAAAGTGATTTGTCTTCTGAGACCCAGAAAGGACTCAAAGGATACATTGGAGGAGCGTCTTAGAAAAGTTCTTGAAAACAGAGGTCTTTCTGACACTATTGACCCTGAAAATTTCAAGAAGGTTGAGTTTGTTCCTGGAAATTGTGCAGCTCCACATCTTGGGCTTGATGATGCCAACTGGCAAGATCTCACCTGCAGAGTGGACGCAGTATTCAACTGCTTCGCCAATGTGAACCATTTGGAGCATTACAGAGAAAGGGCTTCTCATGTAGACGACGTGCGCAGTGTTAACATTGGTGGCACCAAGAATATCCTCGAGTTTTGCTGTGAAGCTAGGGTCAAGCACGTCTTCCATGCGGCATCTCTTGTGAGTGTGGCGACTACCGATAAAACCGATGGAAGCATTTCCGAGAACTGGCCTGACCCGGAGGACTACGATGGGGTGACCACTTTTGCTTATCCCATTTCCAAATTTGTAGAAGACATGCTCATGAAACAAGCTGGGGAAAGGGGGCTCCCATGCAAAGTGTTTAGGTTTCCATATATATGTGGTGACTCCAAGACTGGAAGACTCCCAGTTCAACAAAACCATATGATGCTGAGGTACATTTACATCATGAAAAATGGCATAATGCCCAGTAATCCATTTCCATTGTTGGTTCTTCCGGTGGATACCTGTGCGGAGCTGATGGTCAGTCTATCTTTGAACGACAATGTTCCTTGTGACGTTTACAACATCACTCACGACAAGCCTGATATTGACCAAGAGTTTCCAGAAGTAGCAGAAAAATTCGGATTCTCAGTGAAACTTGTGGAGTTTTCAGAGTTTGCGCAGAGGGTACTGAACCAAAGTGAAAAGAAGGATGATGATAAAAATGATTCTGGCTACCACCCGATATTGAAGGAGCTATACAGAAATGAGGAAGAATTATTGGTACACTACAACACAGCACCTGCGTTCAAGCACTGGCTGGAAGGGGAAAATAGAGAGCAGTTTTTCGTTAGCAAGAAGCTACAAAAGTATAAGCCAGAATTTTATGGAACATTGAAAAAGTCCCTTGCGTTTATTGAAAAGGACTTAATCTACGCCAAATCTCAAGGGTGGTTTTGAAGAGGAAGAAAACCTTTGGCTTAATAATATTTCAATATTTAAGTAACTGAAGTATGAGTATGTTTTGTTGCATTGAAATTGAAGCTATGTATTTATTAAACACAAATTCGCAATTACTGACACTTTAAATTCATCATAATTTAAGATTTTACAAAGAATGGCACAACATTTAATGGAGCTGGGTAATCCCTTAGCCATTGCGGTCCTGTATAAACTTCGGAATTGACACCCGATGTCCAAGTGCCGGCTGGCAAATAAATATCCCTGGAGACTGCTCCTTCTTCCAATACGGGCGCTACCAAAATGGTATCCCCAAGCATGTATGCTATAATAATGCAAGGATATAACATTCAATTACGAAAACCTTGGCTCTTTGAATATTTCTGAAATGTATTAGAGATCACTTACCATTATCAATTGTGTACGTTTCTCGATCATTAGGAGAAACCCACCACATTGGTCTGTTGATGGGACTGCCATCTTCAACGGCTTGTCTTGCAGCAGCCAAGATTACATCCCGGAATTTTTCTCGTTGAGCGAGAACATCCAAGCATATTCGGACAGTCTGTTGAATACAATTTTAAAAATTAAAGAAAAATGTTTGGATATCTAGGGCTCAAACAATTTTGAAAATATTAAACCTACCTCAGCATCGTAATTCCATGGTACGATAGAAAACTGCACCGCGGGCATGAAAATGTTGACTTGCATCCAACGAACGTAAAGCTCCTTACTTGGCTTTCCATCACTGTAAGCATTTCCACCAATCATGTCAGGCAACACAAACGGGTATCCCACGATGCCAAACTGAAGCAGTGTCGGAATCATGGACTTGAGTCCATTGTTGTATCCCCATCTCGAATCTTTGTCCAGCATCCTGATAAAAATCGGTTGCTTCTGATTCAAATGGGCTGTCCGTGTT
Source organism: Willowsia nigromaculata (assembly GCA_034700605.1). Taxonomy (NCBI): domain Eukaryota; kingdom Metazoa; phylum Arthropoda; class Collembola; order Entomobryomorpha; family Entomobryidae; genus Willowsia; species Willowsia nigromaculata. The sequence continues at coordinate 6,412 of JAQIXX010004110.1, forward strand.
TCGATCATCCCACCAAATTGTGCACAGGTTTCTACATATTTTGTGGAGTAAAGTTGAGGCCACATGGAGGTGTCATCTCCAGCAAGGGAAGGAGCAGAAGGAAGCCAATTTGTTTCTCCAGCATCAAACTTGTAAGAGTCCACGCCAGTGTCAGCTTGAAGCTTGCGAAGTCTATCAGTCCACCATTGAGCGGCTTCAGGATTGGTGACATCAATAATTCCAGAGTTTTGTCCTTGCCACCAAGATGTGATCCCGGTTTTTCCACGAGGTGTTTTGACAAAGTAGCCCTTTTGGAAGCCTTCTTGGAAAAGGGGACACTCATAATTAACGAAAGGATGAACCCACATGGTAACCCTAAAATTCATATCTTTGATTTCATCAACCATTGCTTTTGGATCTGGGAACTTGGCAGGATCAAAGACTTCTTCGCCATAGCAGGTCTCCCAGTGGTCATCGATTTCAATGTGGCTAGAGTTGCCAAATCCCTCGCTGACAACTTTGTTTGCAAACTCCAATACAATCGTTTGGTTTACTGCTTCCTTGTATTCTGCCCACGTACTCCAAAGGGGACGGATGAGCATGGTCTCGTCTGGAATGCCAGTCGGCTTTTCAAAGAACGTCGTTAGCGCAAACTGATGAACATCTTTGATATCAGTTCCAGTGCACCATTCGTAGCTCATCTTCAAGGGAGTCCTCTTCGTAAATGGGTTTTCATCTTTGGCCTTAAAGCAGACTCTATTTGGACGAGTGCTGTTCAAACTGAAGAATAATGGGGTATCCGGATCGATAATCAAAGCAGCGCCACTAGAGAGCAACCAGTAGTTCTCCACAACACCCCCAAATTCACCTTCATTATCTGCCATTTGGTCAGCAGTTACGAAAGGACCTTCCTTCCTTGGTCGACTGTCAATTGGCCAGATTTGGGTGAACATTTCTCCACCACCGTACCAGTGAATGCTGGGATCCAGGTTGTAACAGTCTTCGATTTCTCGTGCGTGATTGGATGTCCATTCTACTCGAGTACAGCGACTAGGATCTCTACCTTCTTTTAAGACTACCTGTGCAAAGTCACCCCACTGGGCGCAGAGCCAAACAGAGGTGTCATCGGAGTCGCAAATGCTCCAGTAGCCGACTGCTGAAGGAACTGACAAACCAAGAAATCCAGCGGTCCCTGAAAGTTTATTAAGCCATACACTTTGGCTTTAGATTGCTAAGGTACACAAGAAACACTAATTAGTGATGGAATCAATTAACAACTCAAAAAAACGTACCTGGTCCACCGGAAGGAATAATTTCTATTTCCAAAGCATTCTCTTCATTCTGAACCCCGGAATTGGGCGGAGCCACGTTTATAACACCAGCATTTGGTTTTAGCACTGACGCGCCTGCGGCAATGGCAAGTAAAAATGCTAGATTTACTAGCTGTAGTAGTGACCGCTTCATTTTTTGACAGTTCTGCAAAGTAACGTCCAGTTCAAGGCATCGATTGTCAATGAATGATTTGCATAAATGTCATCGCAAATTATATATCAGTTACAACTGTAAGCAAAGCTGTTCCATTAATGTTTCCCAAATTTGGATGAGTGTATTTTTATCACTTAAAGTTGATCACCTGCACAAATGTAAATCACTTATCAACTAGGCATAAGTCATGTCCCGATTTAATCTTTACATGCTCCCCATTTCAAAATAATCACGACACCCATCCATCATTACATATTTCAATTATCTGTGCTTAATTTCGTTTAAACGAATAGAATATGAATGTCACCGTTACGTTGCGTGATTTAAAGTGAGTATTTTAATGATAGGCATTTATAACGCAAATATTTTCCATTTTAATAACCTTGAGCCATAGCTGTCAAATGTCAATTAATTACAAGAACTTCATTAGCAAAGCTTTCAAGCGAATTTTTATTGTTCCAGACACCAACAGCAATACATTTAACTATTATTTTGTTGTTTAGCAAGTAATATTGAGCAAAAATATTGGCAATCTTTCAGATGATAACTTATATTATTGCAAATAAATTGTCAGTCCCAATTATACACATAGATCTATTCCTGTTTGACGAAGAAAGGAACCACGTTGAGTGGAGCTGGGTAGTTCCTGAGCCACTGCTTCCCTTGATGAGTGGCTCCATTTTGGTCGACCCACGTTCCTTGTGGCAGATAAATGTCTCTGGAAGTAGCGCCCTCCTCAACCACGGCAGCCACCAGAATTTTGTCTCCGAGCATATATTCTACATATTATGAAAGTTTTCAAAATATTAAAGGCATATGAATAGAGATTAAATTTTATCCGTAGAATGCAAATCTTACCATCGTCAATGGTATGGGTTGTTATATCTTCAGGATCCACCCACCACACAGGTCTATTAATGGGACTGCCATCTTCAGCTGCTTGTCTGGCAGCAGCCAAGATTTCATCTCTGTACTTTTCACGTTGTTCGAGTACATCCAGGCAAATCTGAATAGTCTCTTGGTCGTACTTCCATGGAACTATTGAGAATTGCACTGCAGGCATGAAAATGTTAACTTGCATCCACCTCACATATAATTCCTTGCTTGGCCAACCGCCGTACGCGTTTCCTCCGATCATGTCAGGAAGCACAAAGGGATAACCGACAATGCTAAACTGGAGGAGAGTGGGGATCATCGACTTGAGACCGTTGTCATAACCCCAGCGAGATTCCTTGTCCAGCATTCTGATAAATACTGGTTGTTTCTATAGAAAAAATCAGCGTGTTAATATCTCCTTACTCGAAAATTAGTCAAAGCACAAGTGTTATTTTAAAAATTATTTAAGTTTCAACCTGATTTAAATGTGCAACTCGAGTCTCAATGAGACCTCCGAATTTCGCACAAGCTTCAACATAATTTGTCGTGTACAACTGCGGCCATAGGTCAGAGTCACTATCAGTTCGTAGCTGGGCAGCAGCCGGAAGAAAGTTCACTTCTCCAGCATCGAACTTGAAGGAGTCTATTCCAGTCTCTTCTTGAATCTTACGAAGACGTGCTGACCACCACGCTGTTGCCTCTGGATTTGTCATGTCAATGACCCCTGTATTATCACCTTGCCACCACCAAGAGATTCCGACCCGAGGTTTTGAGTTTTTGACAAGGTATCCGTTTCTCATGCCCTCGTTAAACAACTCACATTCTACACAATTAAGGTAATATCAATCAATATTTATCTCTAACAATATTTGTATCGCGTTGCCCCAATTGTGTGCCATACCATAATTAATGAAGGGATGGACCCATGCAGTGACTCTCATATTCATCCCTTTGATTGCATCAACCATCGCCTTTGGGTCTGGGAACTTGACCGGGTCAAACTCTTCTTGACCACGGCAATGCTCCCATTGGTCGTCAATTTCGATATGACTTGACCTGCCAAATCCTTCGCTGACAACCCTGTTTGCATATTCCAGTACAATCGTTTGGTTGATCCATTCCTTGTATTCTGCCCACGTACTCCAGAATGGACGGATGAGCATTGTTTCGTCTGGAATACCGTCGGGCTTTTCGAAAAATGTGTTCATAGCGAGTTTATGAGCTTCTTTAAGATTGGGAGCAGTGCACCATTCATAGTTCATTTTGAGAACGTCTCTTGGCTCATAAGGTGCTTGATTCTTTTTTGCAACAAAACAAGCCTGATTTGGGCGAGTCGTGTTTAGAGAAAAGAAGAGGGGCGTGGTGGGTTCAATAACCAAAGCAGCACCGTTAGAGAGAATCCAATAGTTCTCAACAACTCCACCGTAATATTCTGGACTACGAAAGAAGTCGCCAGTAACAAAAGCAGAAAGTGGGCGAGGATTGTTTTCAATGGGCCAAGTTTGGGTTTGAGTTTCACCGCCACCATACCAATGAACCCCGGTTTCCAGGTTATAGCAATCCTCAAGTTCAATGGCATAATTAGATGACCACTCAATACGACCACATCCTGGAGCAGACCCACTCTTGATTTCTACTTTGGCATAGTCACCCCATTCAACACAGGAGTTGTCATCGTTACAGTATGTCCATTGACCAACGGCATCAGGATGTGAAAGGCCAAGTTTTCCAACGGCTCGGACAACTGTTTTTTTGACAATATAACATGAAAAATATATGTGTAACTTGTAAACTTTGAGGAAACAATAAAATAAAAATCACGCTCTTGAGGAAGGCAACTTTACCCTGGAGGCTGTCACGAATAGCAATGTCCAATGCGTTGTCTTCATTGTTGGATGGTAAAATACTAAAAATGTCTACATTCTGGGCTCCAGTAGATCGACCACTCGCCCTGTCCAAGGATGTGAGTGTGATTCCAAGTAGAACCACAAGAAATACTGAAAGATTTACACATAGATGCGTATCAAAAATTATTGCAATACATGTGACTTTTGCATGTTTCAAATATTTGTCAGTTGTCACATACCTTGTGGTCCCATTTTTAAAAAACGCAATTGAACAAGAAAAATAATTTGATGCAAGTTAAAGAACCATTAACTAGTCACTAGAAGGACAGTTGGGAAGTGCCAGAATGTTTTGTGTTTTTCTCCATGTTAGCCATTTATATACCTAACTTAAATGAGATTAAAAATCATTATCTTAGCAAAAACAGTCCTTCTACTTAAGTATGCTTCGTTGTTTTCAGACACTCAATATGATTCTACATAAGTTGCCATTGTATAATAAAATAACACTTCGTTCAGTGCAAAAGATTTGCATCCATATTGTGTACTCTCATGATGAATTGGTCTATGAACTTCACTTTAATAAAAGGATTTTCATTTGTGCAACAAGCATTAATTTATTGAGCAGGTAAAATTAACTTCATGACCTTTCCACTGTTTTTAATTTCAGAGTGTATAAATCAGGATTGTCTCGTGACTTTTTGATTGATTTTACATGTCAAAAATGCGAAAGGAATTAGTTTATGCTGAGATTCATTTTGTTTTATGGTTCAAGTTGTCACCAAATGCACTTGACTCATTGAACTGATTAGAGAAACTTTCCGAAAGTACTAACATTTTTCTTACATATTTGTACTTTACACCTACACTTATATTATTACCCGTTTACAGTGAGTGAAGCCCATTTACTGTGGCTCTACAAATTCCACAGTAATATGTGTAATGTGAGTCATCTAGTAATTCCAAGATGAATTTCTCCAGATATTTCTCATAATTTGTAAATGTAAGAAACAGATGCAAAAACTTTGTCGTGTCTACGTTCATTCTGATGTCAATTCCATTAGGGATTGAAAACGGTAGCAAATATAATTTTGCCTACACACTTGAAGCTCATTATAGCTTATACTACTCAGTTATCTCAGGAACCGACAATACATGTATCTATATGTATAAAATCGACATCGGAATTGTCCTCATTTTGTAACCTTGGGCTGTCACTGTCAGTCAACGAGTCAACTGAAGTGTCACCATGTTGTTTTCCATTTGTGTGCTCCATTTCGAAATTCGTTAGTATGGCTCAATAATAAAAAATACTTGTATGAAAAATGTGTTTTTAAAACATCAAAACCCTATAACTGGCTTTAAAAGAATTTATTTCATCTTTCAACACACCACTGTTAAAAAGCTTATTGACTAGCGGTTATAAACAAATTATAGCTTTAGCACAAGAATCTCAGGTTAGGTATATACAAAAATCTGCAATGATAATTTATGAAAGTACATTTGCAAATAAATACTCATCCTCAATCTCAATAACATTTCTATTCCTGTTTGACGAAGAAAGGAACCACGTTGAGTGGAGCTGGGTAGTTCCTGAGCCACTGCTTCCCTTGATGAGTGGCTCCATTTTGGTCGACCCACGTTCCTTGTGGCAGATAAATGTCTCTGGAAGTAGCACCCTCCTCAACCACGGCAGCTACCAGAATTTTGTCACCGAGCATATACTCTGGAAAATATAATAGTAATAGGTTTCAAATAAAAAATACCTATGAGTAGTCAGTTAACATAAGTAAGGTAGTAACACATTTGTTTGCAAATCTTACCATCATCAATAGTATAAGTTATTCTATCATCAGGATCCGCCCACCAAACTGGTCTATTGATGGGACTGCCATCTTCAACTGCTTGTCTAGCAGCAGCCAAGATTTCATCTCTGTACTTTTCACGCTGCTCGAGAACATCCAAACAAATCTGAACTGTCTCTTGGTCATACTTCCATGGGACAAGCGAGAATTGCACTGCAGGCATGAAAATGTTAACCTGCATCCACCTCACGTACATCTCTTTGCTTGGCATCTCATCACCATACGCGTTTCCTCCAATCATGTCAGGAAGAACAAAGGGATAACCGACAATGCTAAAATGGAGGAGAGTGGGGATCATTGACTTGAGACCGTTGTCATAACCCCAGCGAGAGTCTTTGTCCAGCATTCTGATGAACACGGGTTGTTTCTACGGAAACGTTAAAGTGATTAAATAAGTTCATCGTTTTAGCATTCACTCATAAATCCCCCTCACAATGGAACAATTTCATACCTGATTTAACCTCGCAACTCGAGTTTCAATGAGACCTCCAAAGTTCGCACAGGTCTCTACATAGTTGGTAGTGAATAATTGTGGCCATAAGTCATGGTTTGTGTCGTTATTGAGCTGAGCAGCAGCCGGAAGCCAGTTTACTTCTCCAGCATCGAACTTGAAAGAGTCCAGACCAGTGTCTTCCTGAAGCTTGCGAAGTCGCGCAGACCACCATGCTGTTGCTTCTGGGTTCGTCATGTCAATAACACCAGCATCTTGCCCTTGCCACCACCAAGAGATTCCGACACGAGGTTTAGAGTTTTTGACAAAGTATCCGTTTCTCATGCCCTCATTGAATAGCTCACACTCTAGAATGTTTTGAAATACCAATTAAAATTAATACATGCATTAGACTATCCGTGTACCATGTTACCCCAATTATGTACCGTACCATAATTGATGAAAGGATGGACCCAGGCTGTGACTCTCATGTTCATGCCCTTGATTTCGTCAATCATTGCCTTTGCGTTGGGAAACTTGACAGGGTTGAATTCTTCTTGCCCATAGCATGTCTCCCAGTGGTCATCAATTTCAATATGGCTGGAATTTCCAAATCGTTTCTTTACAACTCTGCTTGCAAGCTTTAAAGCAATCTTTTGAGTGACCGCTTCCGCAATTTTTTAAACTCAAGGAAATTTGCAATATCTTAAGAGAGTACATATATTCAATTCAATCTCATTCGAAATCTTGAATGCTTCACTACACTTAATTAACTATAGATCTGTTAGGATCATTTTAATCTATTTATGGAATAATTTGCGCTTAAATGTTTTGAAAATGTCCATTATCTAGACTTGAAGCTAGGTTTATGGAGTTTCAATCAAATGAAACAACCAAAACCTTACTGAGAGCACGCTAGTTACAGCAGTTACAGGGGCAAGTGACGTGAGCCAGGGGACTACACGAGGAATTCCAATAGCCCTAGCTTGCTACTGAAATTATTTTCTCACCGTAAATTGTAAAGATCGTCTTTTTCAAAATCACCAAATATCACTGTGCAATGAAATATTTTCGTTAAATATTCAAATATTTTCGCTGCTGAATTTTAATGAATGCATAACGTAAACAGCATTCCAAATATAGTGATCGTATAATTTTATTTCATCAAATTGCACGTTATATCCTTTAAAGTAATTGTGAAGTAGATTTTTATTAGAATTTAGGCCTGAAATTCTTGGAATTCTTGTGATTTGTTGCATTTTTTACACTTCAGCTCTCATTTACTTCATTATCGAGATTTCACCTCTTGCCCGAATTCTTGCAATTCAGCCGTTCACCGTGAAAACTTCCGTTACCATCATCTATCCGCCGAACAAGAAAGCGGAAGAAGACACCATTTTCACGCGTAGAAATGCTGAGCCCAATCGTACAATTTCAGCATCCATTTTGGGAGAGTGCCGATCAGAAGAGGATACGGGGAACCTCAGTGAAAATTCCACTAGACCAAATGATCCTTGGACTTTAGAGCGGTTCTATCGGATGTGGGTGGAGCTACAAAGACTAAGAGTAATTCTGAGACACCCGATGGCGAAGTAATGATAGAAAACCGTACGTTTAGTTACGAAGTTTTAATTTTTGGAACTCTAAGAAATTTTTGTTTTCAGAAAAGGGTAAATATACTTATTTCAATCGCATTCCAAATCTTTTATGATTGATTACACTTAATAATTTTTAAAGCTGTTAAGAGCGCTTAAAACTCTTTATGGAATATTATGCACCAAAGTGATGTAAAAATACACAAGAATTCAAGGCTACTAGTTCGGTACAACGAGTTTCAATAAAAAATAAAAGCTGGCAAACCTTTCTGAGAGCAAGTAAGTTATAGATGTAAATGAACGAAGTGACGTGAGCCACGAGACTACACGAGGAATCCTAACAGTCTTCAACACATAATTCAAACTCACTAAGCACAAATGTACAATAAAATTGTAAGCAAATACTTTTGCTGCTGAATTTAAATAAATGCAAAATATAAACAACATGCTAATTCCTTATTCATGTCAAGCCTTGAGCGAAACTATGTAAGATGAATACGCACATGATACGCATATATCCAATTAACTACGAAATAGGGCGTCATACGACGAAATTTCATCATAGGAGGTAAAGAGACGAAATTTCGTCATAGGAGGTCAAGTGACGAAATTTCGTCATAGGGGGTATAGAGACGAAATTTCGTCATAGGGGGTCAAGTTACAAAATTTCATCAATGGGGGTCATTTACCTTTGACCATGCCCCCGATGACCTCGGCTAATGATAAATAACCAATTGTTTTGGGTGACGGTGCTACTTCGTCATGCTTGCTGAATATGAAAAGGAGTGAAATAAAATTTACGAAAGAGGAAACAACATTTAATGAAACTTTTAAGAATAAACTTTATTCGATACATTTTTTAGATATGACGATTATGAATTTATATGCTTCTACATTTGGAAGGATAAAAATGAACTTGACAACTACAATACACATAAATCGGCGACATTTATACGACATTTTGCAGAATAAAATATCTCAAGAAAAGATTTTACAAGGGTTTCTTCTTCTCTTCTAAAATTCGCCAAAAACATTGGTACAAACAATGAATTTTACTTACTATCGTTACTGGTTAAGCAGTCTGTAAGCCGTGACCACTACCTGGGGCAACGTGACATACCGAGATTTGGATCTTGACAAATCGAAAATCTTATGTGACCTGCAATATGCAGGTAAAGCAAAAATTTATTTCGAGTATATGCCAATAAAGCTCTCTTTAAATTCATTTTGTCGTATTTGGTTACAACTAGCCAGGGACGAAAGGACTTCCACAGAACTCATTTCCCGTTTCCTTTTCTGGACATTAATGATTTTAATGTTACTTACTCCGCGATAAAATTAAACAATTGTTGGAGAATTGGGTTGGGATTCTGACTCATCTAATTGTATTATTTGGTTTGGATTTCCGTTGAAAAGTAGTGAACGATAATAAGCTCAAATGTGTACCATTGCTTCTAGCAGGGTGGACTTCATAAAAACTTTACATTCCTATATCCCGTCACATAATGTCTGTACTGAGCTAGCTACTTCAATTAGCTGGCATTTTCATTAAAACACAAAAACGATTTTTCAGACTTTGACATCATGTTCGAACAAAAAAGAGGCACGTGTAACTTACGTGAACTTCTAGATATTGTAGATAAATTTCCAATTATAAAATATTTATTGCCCAAAATCTTGATATGTATATCCCACCACTGTAATGGGTTGATACTCAATAATTTTCGTTGAGATGAAAGAATGATATATGAAAATCAATTGGAGTAGCTTAGAACAACATGTTGACTATAATTTTTCCTTACAATAAAAGTATGAGGTATATTTATTGGCTATTTTTGAAAAAGAACACAGATAAGCTAACGGATTACACGAGCGTAGAATTCGTTTAAAAAATGTTCTTTGTATTGATGGTTAGAAATAAAAACACCGGAGAAAGTTGAAATGGACTTGCCATTCTCCCGCATCTCACGAGTCTGCGATGTTTGTCGAGAGTGTACTCGCTTTATTCTGTTATGCCGCTCATATATATTTTATGCTTTTATCATAAATATCCACGAGTTCAATAATGGAAGAATAAAGTTGTTTTCTAACTTTAATTTGTAAATAAATATTTGCTTTCAAAAGAAATAGTTTTCTATTTGTCTTCCGAGCCCAAGCTGGAAAATTAGTACACATATTATTCAGCAGATATTCGCACATTCACCTTTAAAAGTTTATCACTGAAGTTTTATGTCATAAAACTTTATGTCTCCATGGTTTGATTATGAATAGTTGTGTACGTGCCATCCCTTAAAAGTTGGGCTTACACTGTGACCAATAAAAATCAGAATGAAAATGTTTCAAACTTTAGAGCTTAAAACAAAACACATATCTTACTTTTGCATTGAGGTTATAATTTTAACATATGTGATCATTATCTGAATGCTACTTGCACAAATATTCACATTCCAGATGTGCCTCACTTTGAACTGTCGTCAAACTCTATATAAAAAGTTTTATCCACTGAATATTTACATTTAAAAGTTTCTTTAATGCAAAATTTGAAGTTGGTGTAATTATTTTCCCCTAGGGTTAATTCAAGCACCAAATTTGAACCTTTTTTGTGTTAATCGGCCAAGCACGTAGTCGGAAGAGCCTTGTAATTTTCCTAATTGTTATCTCAATTCCGAGGATTCTGCTATCCTGATTAAAACCTGCTTTTCAATTTACACTTGATGTGTGTCTAAAATGCCTGTTCTCCTGTCAGAGTGTTCATGACTGAATCTACTCAATCTTCTTAACCAGGTACTATCTC
>JAQIXX010004111.1:0-17277 GCA_034700605.1 Willowsia nigromaculata
TGTAAATTTTCGACCATGTTGTCCGGACTGACCTCTCAGGTAAGATGATTCTAGTTAATCATTTTACAGACGATCATAATCAATTAATTAATTCAGAGCCCTAATTGCTTCTCTATTGTCTCTACTGAAATCTCAGCTTGGAGGGCTCATAGGTAAAAAGGCCCCCACGGAAGAACAGGCAGCAGCAGCGGCTGGGGGAGAAAGCAACGATGCAACTGCTGCAGCTGCTGGCGGTGATAGTATTAGTCCTTCTGCAGCCGCAGGTGCTGCTGATGCAACAACGGCCACTTCTACAGCTTCAAGGTCTGCTTATATATCCAATTATACAATTATTCATTGCTTCAACACGATTCAATTTTATACTTTGCAAAAAAAACCATTTTTTCACTGATCTCCATATCTTCCAAATATTTAGTGTATTGACTTCAGTGACAAACTCAATCAAATTACCATCGTGGTCGATGTTTGGAGGAGCTAAAAAGGAAGAAGAAACTGCGGTAGAAGCAACAGAATCAACACCAGCACCAAATCAGGAACCAGCGCCAGAAAGAGGATTTATTACCCCAGACAAGGGGTCTGACGCTTCCAGTGCAACTGGTGGTGCGGACTCGGAGAAAGAGGTACGTAAAACCAACAAGGTCCCACCCGAGGTAAAAACACCCATTCTATGTGTTCCTACTATTTTCCCCTGATTACAAAACCTGTACTTGTCAGCAATGAGTAACACCCCTTGTTCCCCTTCTTGTATGTGCACCATTAGCAGATACCGGAGGAGGACCCTGCTGCTGTAGAAGGAACTGCAGCTGTTGGCCTTGGAAAAGTAAAGAGTTTGGGTATGTCCATATTCTCATCCATAAAAGGCGCTGGACAAAAAATTAAAGATACGGTAGATTGACAAACTTATTAGCATCGAACATTTTTTTTGGACGTACATTGTGCGTGGAGAAAGTTTTAGTCATTGTCTCCTTTCCAATCTTGCAGAATATTTTGAGTGAATTTCAAAAAGAACATGAGTCATTTCTCAAGTCAAGAGGTTCCAAAAGTGATGCTCTAGCTCCATGGGTGGGTCATCCTAAAGAAGAAGCCCTTAAAGAAGAGATTTTGTCTTTGTCCACGGTAATTGAATGGCTTCTTTTTAATTTTCTGCAATGTACATATTTTCCAGTTGTTGAGGGGAAAATCTCATTTGAAAAATTTTTTACTACGTTTTCCCTGTAGGACCGAAGAAATTTTGTAAGGAGTCCACCAGCAGGAGTGGCGTTTGCCTGGGACTGGGAAGAGATGGCTCCCATCGCGAAAGCCATTCTCAAGGATGATCCGAACTTAGAAAAGATGAGATATGAACTAGTCCCTAAAGTAAGGCTTCTCTCTTTTGTTGAGCAATAATTTTGAGAAGATCGTAGTCACAAATACTCGCATCCATGTTAAAAGGAATACTCTAATTTGTTTCCTTCCCCCCTCGCGTGTAGGTCGTTTCAGAAGAGAATTTCTGGCGAAATTACTTCTATCGTGTGACTTTACTCAAAGAATCAATGAGCGAAGATGGTATGAATAATGAATTAGAATAAGTAATTAGACAAGAGTATGTCTGAATTAATAATAGCTCTAATTAGAATATCTGATTTTGATCAACTAATTATTACCCATTTCTGCAGAATCGGGTAAAAAGAAGCGAGATAGCATCGATACCGACGAGGAAGATGGTCAGATAGAGAAAGAACTCAATGAAGAACTCAAGTCCTTTGAGGTTTGTGATTCGAAAAATTGAAGATTTCCCTTAGATCTACTATCAAGGTGATTAGAATGAATTTTTTGTCGGAATTGTAGGTAGTCGACAGTTCCTCAGCAAAAAAGTCAGAGGTTGATGAGAAAGAACTTGACTCGCTACTCGATCTGAAATAAACTGTCTAAAAACAACACTATTGCCATTATATCAACTTACAGGATAGGATGCCTACATTACTTTACAAAAAATATACAGACAGGCTATGTTGTTCTGTAAGAATATAAAAATAAATCGTGTGTAATTCAATCAACTATATTACTATGTACTACGTTATATAAACTACTAACTTTCATAAATAATAAGTTTTAAAATCGACTTGATATGAATACGTACGTAAATAATATATATATGATATCAATCAGCAGCAGTGTGAAACAGACAAAAAACCCAACATTCCAGATAACGAGGGATAATAATAATGCGTGAGACGAGTCAAGCTAGGCGTTTCAATTACACTTTTCGAGCGTACATTTGAAGACAAGGCAATCTCCCGATTCCTTGTATTTAAAATAACGTACTTTTTTGAGAGAAGACAGGTAGAGGCTAAGCTCGTTTTAAAAAAATGCAGAGATCCTCAAAAATATAAGGAGCATATTATTATATAAATATAATGCGGAACTCTTTTTCGACGGAGGTACTTATTGTATTTACTATTTAAGTAAGTGCATAGGTTATCCAAAATAATGTTTAATTTTTATTTAAGAGTTTACAGAGAGAGATATATAATAAGTTGTTATGTTTGGAACTGCAAAAATCTGGTTCGGTAAACCTTTTTCCTCTTAAATATATACAAGAAAAATAAATCTATATAAAAACTTATAATACGTCGTTGTAGGAGAAAGAGATGAACATGTGTGTGTGTTATCATCATCATCAATTTAAGAAAAAAATTGTGCTACAATTATTTAGCCGCGAGTTGTTGTCAGAATTATTATAACTACAAGTGAGAAATAAAATCTTAAACTCATGGACATGTTCATTCGTAGAGATAAATGATCTGTAGTCAATGTAGCTCTCGTCTTTCTTTTTTCTTGCACTGTGTACATTCATATACGTAGACCGCCTCTCATATGGACAGTTGAAATGAAGTCGGAGAAAGCATTATGGATCGGTTTACCATCCGAAAAATGTCATCTCTTTTTCGAGTGTTACTTAAGCACTCCATCGATTCCCCGTTCACAATAGCATACACGTAAGAGCTTTGCTTCCTTCCTTACACATTCCCTCTTTAAAAAATACACACCGAGTCCGAAAAAGGAAAATGTTGTCATTCTGTTGAGGAACAAAGGAATCCCGTATTTTCTTTGATTCTCCCTTTTCTTCGCAACTTCATTATTCATCATCAAAGGAAATCAATGAAAGTAGTAACAGATCCCAATTTCATTCGGTTATCAGATGATCACAAAAATATTTCTCAACTCATTCAAAAGCCTATTACTTGTGATACTCTTTTTTTAGGTCTACTCCAAAGACAGTCACACAACTGCATAAACGATGGAGTGCTTTCACTCTCTCGGCATTGCGAAATAAATAGGAATCGCATTACACAAACGTCCTATATAGCATAAAAGGGAAAGTTCCAGTGGTAAAAAGAATTGCTTTCTCTATCAACACTAAAACGCACGCAGTTGAGTCCCCGCAAACTTTCTTTTCGCCAAACTTTATGGACCAAACAAAGAAAATCCACAGGTGTTGAAAGCGTCTCTATACGTCGTGTCGTGATATAACCGCACGGTATTATTATATCTGGCCTTTGCCATCAATATTATTAGTATTTCAAGGATTACATTGGTAATTATACCTCATATGGAGCATTCTATATAAGCGTACTATGCACATAAACCATTATTATTTTCGGTCGACATCATTCACACACGATCATACAAGCTTGCACCAATTTCGGATCCGTGTATGGAAAGCTTATTCATGCATGCTCGTGTCTGTGGGTGCTGTTTAGATGCAAAGAACAATTTTTATGGAGATTACTGAATGCTTGTATGCGGAAAACTGTAATGCTGAACTATATTCCGACTCCGACAGACGATGATAGCTTGATGACTTTCTAATGATATGGTTTTGTAGTTCAATAACAGTGGTTATAGGTAATATTAAGAGGTAAATGCACTTAATGAGTTTATTGTAGCTTTTATGCTTTCACTTTAGAGTGATGTGAGTGAGAAATTTGATGCCAGAGGATTAGACCATGTTTGAGACTCCACAATCTACTGTAAACCAAACAATTTTATTTAATACTACCGAATCAACTGAATTCTTCATGATATCGTATTAAATCCATGAAAACGGGAGACAACACTGGTTGAAAGGATCATGATACCTTGCTGGACCGTATTG
This sequence comes from Willowsia nigromaculata, assembly GCA_034700605.1. Taxonomy (NCBI): domain Eukaryota; kingdom Metazoa; phylum Arthropoda; class Collembola; order Entomobryomorpha; family Entomobryidae; genus Willowsia; species Willowsia nigromaculata. The sequence continues at coordinate 4,139 of JAQIXX010004111.1, forward strand.
TGCGTATTTACTTTCTAAATCCGTGTTGATGAACGTCCTTCGCCAAGTATTAAATCACCAACCGCAATGACAAAGCATGTACAGATACTTCTAATGTTACATGGTGAAATGGAATGCGACTCCTTGTTCATCTGTTCTTTCATGTTCTCAAATTGAGGATGAGTCTCAGTCTGTTCCATCATAGAAAAATAACTCAAATGGCAATACTATTACTTCTAAAATATATCTTGTTACGACCGCAAAGAATTTTTGAAGACTAGAATCCTTATCAGTCCACGACTACCACTAGGTTTTTGGGGTGTCTTGATACAAACTTGACAGGGATAGTTGATTTATCGATGTTTTGCGACCTCATTGCACGTTCGTCGCTCGCCCTTAGTCAGTGATGCGTGGTACATTTGCAGTCACAAAGGAGCAGTTATGTCTGTCAGTCAGTCCAAATAAGAGCAGTGATATAAATCTTCTAGGAATGAACTCGCAAAAACGACAAATGTAGACTAAAATCAAGTCATTTTTCATCAATTGATTGCTCATGTGTGCATTCTAAAATTAAATCAAATCAAAGAAAATCAAATCATGTCGAGCATCAGTATAGAAAATTGTAAGCGCGTGTATGCAAAATAGACGCTCAATAAATTTGGCGACAACATAAACAATAAAAAGTTTTCCAAGCTGCCATAATGAACACATCTATTTTTGCAACCTCAACAGAATGTCATGAACTGCGTGTTACGTTAGCCATGGTGGTGGTAGATTCTACCGTAAAACACAAACTAGTGCAATCTGGCTCTAAAACGAAGCCCAACCGCAGTCATTCCGAATAATGCGCTACGAACATAGGCACTCGAACAAAGTCGAGTCGACAAAGTGGTAAAACAAGTACATTGTCATTTTACGCCCATTATTTCCCCGTTTTCTTTAGAACTCTGGAAATATCTGTATTAATTTGTTCTTTTGTACCCCGACTTCAAGGAAAATTCCGAGAATTGCGAAGGAATGCTTTTTTTCTTCTTCTCATTCAAGTTGCGCTTCAAGTGATAGCATTTACGTTACGCTTTTACAACTTCACGACAACTATTATATGACCTCTTCTCGCCGTTCTTTATGAAGTGGCATAAAGTTTCAACTTGAACAGATCCATTCCCTACTTCCTTCCTCTCCTCTTTTATTCTGACTCTCTTGCCATTCTATTCATCATCATCTTTCCACTTTTTTCTGCTATTGTTGCATCATCACCCACCACCAGCGTCACAGTCGTCGTTTTGGACTTTGATATTTTGTAAAGAGCTTTTTGGACAGAACATATACTCTCTGATGCTCTCTCTCTACTCAACCAAGACTCCATTTACTGTCACTCATACACAATAACAGTTCCACTTTTTTTCTCTTGCTCCTAATGCAAAAGGATTAATCTATTTTATTCATCCAACCATCCATATGCTTTTTTATTGTGTTTCTGCCATCCTTTGTTCGCTTTGCATTACTCTCACATCAAAGCTAAGCACCATAATACTTTGCTCGTCGACAGCAAAACAGTAGTATAAATATAATCGAATGGAAACGTAATCATCTTCGGCAGAAGAGTAGGAAACTAAAAGCTCTGCATAGAAATTTGAACCAAGCCAAATTTTTTTTCTGTGTAAACGAAAGCTGGCAAAGTATAGCCACGAGGGATAATAATGATATTATTCCTACCTTCCTGACTTTGTGTAGGTATGCATATGCTTCAACAGAGCTTACAATGTATGTAACCCTCTTCGTATTTATAATGATGATGATGAAAGTAAGTTTTCAGGTAGGAGAGTAAAACGCATTGGATCCCCATTATCTTGTAATATTATGTGCTCACTAAAGCCTCCTGGATTGAATATACATAATACGGGCGGTATAACAATGAGCATTGTACATCATCGTCATATAAAGTCAATGAAACTTTGGTGCATTTCATGTACACATGCTTAGGTATGGATAAACCGATCTCATCATGATGGTCATGATAGTCACGATGGACGGAATCGAATGGGTAGTATAAGGTTTGCTGCTGGGTGGAATTACCTCTCTATACCTTTTAAAAAATACACTAGGCTTAGTTGGGGAAGGATGGTGAATCCAGAGAAACTCGTTGTTCTACTCTATTATTCCGATTGCCTCATACTTTAAAAGACTTCTTATTTATTAGTATACTCGGAATTGTCGATTTTTTTTTTCTCTCTCTCTTTTGCTCACTGCAGAATAGAATATATTATCATGTTCGTGCAGTTGTAGTAGGAGCCCCACAACCAAATTACACAACACATGTCGTCGTTTTGGCAGATAGACTTCCTTCATGTTTCATTTTCATTTGCGTTCCATCGTTCGTTCCTCTCTTCTTCTGGCTTTATTGGAATGAACTCACCACAGCCAATAACGCAGAGTAGTAGAGGAATGCACACGCTTAATATAACAAAGTTTACATTACATTTATCATCATCATGACCGTTTTTCATGTAAAAGTGTACCATCATTCGCTTATAAATGCATGGGTCAATATATGGATTTTGCACCTTTTTAGTTCATCTAATAGGGATTCTATAACATTCTTTCTCATCGTCCTCCTTCCATTCTTTCCATTTTCCCAATTTGAATGCAAGAGAAGGCGAATCTCGTTGTATTATCTCATAGATTTTTCAAAAGCTCTAATACTCTCTCCAGCTTCTTCTGGAACGAGAAAGCGTTTTCATATGGCATCACAGTGCATGAAGGGATCAGTGGAAGAGAAGAGGATGAACAAGCCTCTCGCTTGGAATATTATATTACGCAGCATTTGCCCTAAAAAGGAAGGAAGCAGTTCACTCTTCATTATCAAACTTGCTTTTTCCTCAAACTTCATCTGAAAACGAATATTATGTTTGTTGTGATTGGTGGCGTTGGCGTAACATGCCTTTCGATTATGAAAACGAACAATATAGGTAGTGAGACTAGATAACATGATGAAAATATGGAATATAATGAGAAGGATGCGAAAAAAATCATAAATGTATTAGGAATTTACATGCGGAGACATAACGAAAGCTAAATAGAAACTCCATCCTGCAAGCCAAAAAGTCCAACTTTACAGCACCAACTTCAGCACTTCATGAACCTCCCAAATTTGTAAATTCAAACTCCATCTGCATCTCCAGTACAAGCAAAAATATTATGCATGGCTCAACCGAGGCGTTTCCTTCCATCTCCTCTTCTTGTCTACTGCTGGTCTGATGACGATCTCCGCAAATCAGTTTGTGTTTTTGTATGAGTAACACTAGATCTCGTTTTGACTCTCGGCGGAGAGAAATGCAAAAATAAACACTTGCAAGTCAAATTGGTTTTTGGATATTTGAGCTGCTTCTTGTGATGCTGCTGCCACCATGAATATAAATATATAAGCTCTTTACCATCAGAGATGGCCACAAAGACATATCCATATACCTTCACAGATTTCTTTTTTTTTCTTGAAAGCTATAAAAATGTTTTTGGAGATGATGATGATGATGACATAAAAGCCATACATGCATTACAAGCCGCAGAGTGTGTGTTCTTATTCCTTGCAATATTGAGATGCATTGCCAATTTCCCCCTTTTAACATCCCATATAAACATACTTATCTTCAAAATTAAAATATATGAGCATTCCACATGTGTAAATAGGGCCATACTCGTATACTTAGGTATATAAGAAAACTTGAGATGGGTTTATATTGTAAATCACATTTTATCACAACAACTCAAGAAAAGTGTGGAATAAGGAGAAGCGATAGAGAAACGATGAGATATCATTACGGAGTACCTTATACCTACGTATACCAATGCATTTCAGCGAATTTCAGATGAAGAGGCAAAAAGCCAAGCGGAGAAGAAGAGACTACTGGCATGCCTGCTTTTTTCGCTAATAATGTTGTTATTATGATGATGGGGGGAGAGAGAGAGGAAGAAACTTGAATATTACTTATGAATGTATGGAGAACTAATATGTTGGTATATACAACGAAATGTAATATTTGTGGTGACCATAAAATTGCATAGTGAATGAATAGATAGCCTATGTATGTATTACCCAATCCAAAATAAACTCATTTTTTCTTCACCGTTTTTTATTTGAAAATTGGTTTTTCGTATTGTTGTTATACATGTTGTTTTGTTCGGTTTTTTGTTGATGTCGTGAGATGTTTGTTGCTACTCCAAAAAAAAGCGTGTGTCTGTGTGTTACGGAATAAGAGGTCTCTGGTGATATTGGTGGTTGTACGGCGGGTGCTCTTTCACTGTTCAACACTGTTCAACACGCATAGATGCATGCGAGAAAGGGTGAGTTTAGTTCATGTACTGGCTGTGTTGAATAAAGACTTGTCGATTGATTCTCTTCTCCTATTCAAATATTTACAAATGGTTCTCATATGCACAACTATTTCTCCTCTCCTGTAATGAAAAATATATTTTCCCCTGTGTAAATTTTCACGAAAATTGTCAACAAATTGTCATCGGTAATCGGGTGTAGTTTAATGTCTAATCAGCGTCAGAGTTTTCGAGCGTGATTCATAGAACCGTGGAAAAGTGTGAAAGGGAATTATAGCATTGTTCTGCTCTTTTACGATTATTATCACTTTTTCTAGTGCAGTTTTGTAGAAGACGTGTAATATCATTATTTGTCAAATGAAACGACCTGCAGGGTGTTGAGTTGTTGAATTCGCATTTTTATTTGTGGACGGTGAATTAAATTGCACTACAGCCAAGAAAGAAAAAGTATTTTTCAGGTTGGAGAAGACTTTGTTCATTCGCATATCCACCACACACCCAAATACATCACAGCATTTTACACTTTTATCTGAAGCGAGCGAATATTTACTTGTGAGAAGAGTTATAGCAGGCGGATAGAGTGTCACCACACAGAAGAACGCGAAACCCTTTTTCCGTGTTCGTGTTTGTCTTTCTTTCGGAGTAGTGGAAACCTATATTATACTTGTGTGATACGATACTTGTGTGAGTTTATATAAAGCGATATGGCTTTCCCTTGTTGCTGCTCGCTAACTAAGGGCATTCGGGTTGCTGGACTGGTCTCCGCCGTAAGTGTAAAAACTTTCTCTAAAGTACACACGCTAAAACTTTCACGGTAGATAAAACTTAATGAGTGGAGCAATAGTGAGAGATATGTGTGTACTTAATGCTTCCAAGTAGCGTTAATCAGTATGATTGTTTGGAGATAATGTGTACTCCCAAAAATGGCCTACTTATCCCGTGTATTTAATGCACATGTTGTGTAATGCTTTATTTAACAGCTCTTGGCGCTTGGGGTATGCGCAATAAGCGGGTGGCAGTTCTCAGAGGCCTACGAGGAGCGTGACAGTGCAGCTTTTAAGGCGAAACAGGCTGCTGGGGACTTGGGCACAAGTATCTTCAAAACCTTTGGAGTGAATGAGAAGGTCGACTTGGTCAAAGTGAACCGTATCAAGTTGGCTTGCTATGGAACCGCATTCGCCAGTGCGGCTCTTCAGTTCCTCACCAGTTTGCTGATCTTAATTTGCCCGGCTGCAAAGGTATTATTAATGAATGGGTGTTACAAGAATGGAATATAATTAATGATGATAATGCATATCGAGCCTGTTGCTACTGTAAAATTCATAAACTCATGAACAAGGATGTAAGAGTTCTCTCTGCTAGCAAGAAAGAACACGCTTTACATTTTGAACTAATGTCAATTGAGTAGTAGCAAGTCGGGTGAGACCACTGCCAAGCAGCGCGCATAGAGTCCTCCTCGTACGTGTGGTTCTGGCGTGGCCCTAATGTTTCTAAATAATTAATTATAATGCGGCTCTTCTCTTTTTTTTTATTTTTGGCTGAGTTGCGTTTTGCGTTTGTCTGATGTATTCTTTTTGTTGTTCTCGTTTTTTTTCTCCTCTCGTGTGAGCAGAGTGGAAAGAGCACAGCCAAGCTCTACTCCTTCATCAACCCGTTTGTCCTGGTGGCTCTGTTGGGCGCTTGTGGATGTTTCTTCTCGGTAGAAGGCATCAATTATCAGGAGGAAAGAGAGGTGCAGTACTTCTTGGGTGTCAGCCTGCTGGATTCCGTATTTTTGCTTTATTTGCTCTGTGTTGCGGGAGCGTTCATCAGAAGCTAAATTTATGGATGACATCATGATCTCCTTCAGAAACAGCCATTCATTCTTAGGAATATAAATTACAAAATATATTATTCAACGTTATTGCACAAAAGAGAAAAATACCATTATCTTAATTTTTAGGTGAAGACCTTTTCGATATTTTGATGAAAAGATGCCATTTGTTACTATTTACCATTTAATTAGCGCTAACTGGTAGAGAATAGGAGAGGTATCAAAACTTGAGTGATTTATGTATTTATTCAGAGTGATGATTCGTAGATGCATGCTATTTTATGAAATGTGAACTCTATCGAGACACAAAACAACCTTACTCAAAAATTATAAGCAAATCACAATTAATAGTTTGTGAGCCATACTGCCGTGCATGTAATCGCGTTTCTAGTTTAAGGTGTTCAGTTACAAAAAAATGCTGATACATCTCGTGACGGTTTTAATTATTTTCTTGCGGATTTAGATCCGAATATGAAAGCTTTCTTGCGTATAATCGTATTGTGACAATGATGAGGTTCCAGCAAATTTCGAAATTGTTAAAATTCCATAAAAATATGTAAAGCCCAAAGATGCCTGCAAAAATTGTGTAAGCTTTAAATGTGATCTCTGTAATGACCCGAACAGATAACCCTGAAACAAATCAAAATTTTCATGAAAACCAAGTGTCCATAAAAGAAAATAATAATATATCATGACCCTTGCCTATCGCTTACTTGCTGTAAAATAATGGGAACAACATTTACACTAGTATTATATTACGGTTATTGTTCAATGCAGAAAACCAGAAGCTGCTGTCTCCACAAAGTATAAAAAGAATGTAAACATGTTCCGAAAAATCTATGCCTTTCAAATTTGCAAATTATACAAAAAATAGCGTCCAGTCGGTATAAATGTGATCCGACTTTTCCTTGAATATGAAATATATCTTTGTACATTCATATTGTATGCGTTTATATGTCTAAGAATGTGAAAATCAGAGAACTGTACGGTTGTGTAAAACTTTAATTATATGTCTTTAGCTGATCAAAACTCATATTTAAAATTTAGCAGTTTGTAAAAACAATTGTCAGAGGAAATAAGTATTGAATTCGTGTAGGTGTAATTACAAATTTTTGTTTTGTAGCATGACTTCTCTTCCCAATTTGCAGTCCCACCAATGAATAATGCGACAATCTGAACAAGGACTTTGTTAGATCGAAAACAAAAGCTTCCCAACTTTCGTATTGTTTCCTACTTTCCTTTGTATGTCTGTAGTGATGAAATGACTGTTCTATGTTACTAAAATATTTTAAAAAATAAAATGCGTTGTTTTGTATTAAAAATGTGAAACTCCAGAGAACAATTTCTAATTTCTTTATCACTTGGCCTAAACAATGAGCTCGCCATTGTAAACGAAGGCATTCATCCATATGCGTATGCTTACATAATATATTTTGAAGGATCATTTGAGAGAAAAAGGCTTCTCAGATTATGCAGGTAAATCACTCGAAAGACCTTGAACTTGATTTCACTTTTCATTCTAACTGGATGTATTCATAAAAACCCATTAAGCATGGATTTAAGAGAAACAAGTAGATTCAAGACCAAAGATGAAGCAGGAAGTTCATACTCTATACGTACTCAATTACCCTACTTTCCATATTTTCGCTTTCCATTGGCACATATCGTGTAATAAGCTTACTTACACCTTTTCACTACTAAAAGTGCCTTCAAAACGTTTTGTCCGTAGCAAATTTCATATAAAAACACTATTCCAAAACACAAACAATATCACTCTTCACTAAAGTGTAGACCGTTGATGTGTTTTGCCAAGCCCTTTGAAATCAAGTATAAATCATCATGAGTTGGAACAGTTTATTGATTGCAATGCTAATTTATTGTTCCATAATATTGGAGCATTATGGCATTGATGCAGGAGTTACACTGTTGGTGGAAAGCTCGGGTAATGGTCAAAGATTTTTTAAACAAAATTTTTAAATAGATCAGAAACCAAAAATACCGGTTTATACATTGTCAAACTCCAATATTTCATCACAGGTCCTTTGAAGAATTCGTCAACTTTGGAATCAAAGATTAACGAGGTCAGCCAACGGGAGAATGAACGTGTCACGCAGAAGATGCTTCTTACAAAAGACGGTCGGGATGCTTGGAGGACAGACAAAGGTTTGTACTTTTTCACTCTTGTGCCTCAACGCATTCTAAGTAAATATTTGTAAACTTTTCCAAAAAATTTGCGATTTTTAGGGGACCTCGTTGAATTGCAACATGTGAAGGAGATTCAAGCATTGACAAGCTCTTCCCAAAGTCCAGAGAAAAGTAATATTCAATCTAGAACGAATGAAATAAGTGACAACTCATTTCTCGGTAAGAAGCTCAGTACCTTCACGTTATGTGCATATTGCATTCACGTATCCACACCAATATTTTGTATGAAAAAATATATCATTCTAATTACCAGAACCTGTGGCAGTTTATGCAACCACTAACCAAGGTTTATATGATGTAAACTCTGGAATAAGGACGTCACAAAGAATGAAACGCACGTTTTGGCCGTTCACTAGCCTGTTTGGATACGACTACCCACCTCCACCACCTTATGGAATGTTTGGACCACCAATGATGCCTCCCTTTGGAGGTGGGTTTGGGATGGGATATCCAGGGCCTGGTCCTTTTGGTCCTCCACCACCACTTTTTGGCCTTGGGTTCTCCTTAGGATTTTAATTCAAGTGCAAGTTTCAGCAAATTCGTATATGTATGTTAGAATGTTTATGATTTGTTGTAACCAAAATAGTTACTCGAGATAAGATAAGGTTTTTTACTGGATCTAATAAAACGCTTTTAGTTTGTAGATTACTGTTCCTAGTTGGTTGCGAATCTCAAATGCTTCATATAATTTGCATTTTGGCACTGCGTTCTACTTCGTATCATTAGTCATTCATCAGACATGCAGATTTATCAAAACATTCATATAACAAAGTTAAAGTTACAATATTTGTACCTACATACATGCTTTACCTATTATGATTTCCTCCACATTCAAATCACAAGAACTCAAGTTGAGTTTCATTCAAGCAAAATTTTTAAGTTCATAAGGTGCAAAAAGGCATATGTTTTTCGACGTGCATGCACTAAAACTGTACTTATACAATATTGTGCTTCATTGACAAATTTTTAATTAGTTTTCAAAAGTTATACCAGTTAAATATTGGCAGATGCATGTTCAGTTATGGCTGATAGAAACATACAGTTTTGTCATTTCGTGCTCATTTTTACAGCATTAGTATTGGCTGGGGTTCAACCACAAGATGCAGGACAAAACATTCGAATATCCTTGTACACGCATCCAAACCTAAAAGGTAAAGTTGACAATCTGAGATTTTAAATATTTGAAATGCCTGACTTTAGCATGAATACATACAATGAAAAAAATATCCTATTATTAATGTAATAGGAATTGCCTCCATCTTAACCATAAATCGCTGCGAAAATCTTCCTGATGAGTTCAATGACAAGGTGACATCAGTCAGAACAAATGATTGTGTCATGTTGTACGCTGACTACTGCTGCCAGGGGGTGGCTGTACAGGTATCCGACACCGAGGATTTCTCGAATGGACCGCTGGACAAAACCATTTCATCCGTCAGTCCCTGTGGTCACTACCAAACGGCTGCTCCTAAAGAGATCATAGAAACGTGGGATTGGCATAATGAAATTATGCGGCAAGTGGTGGAGTTGCATGACATCCGCTTGTACCACAACGACCTGGTAATTAAAAGCAGTGCCATGTGGGATCACGCAGATTTTATAGACAACGTTTGGAGGTATACAAAATACCACTACGGAAATTTCGGACCAGAAGGAGGACTACTTTTTGTATTTTTTCATGCAAAATCCCATCGTAAATTTGGATCAACTACGCGGAATTATTTTGACAGAGACAGCAAGTGCAGAAATTTGATTGACCTTTCCAGTGAGGGTCAGTTAGCTTGGTCGGAAAGTTTAACCAGGGAGGAGAAAGATGAAATTGTTACTGCAATTGCTCGTCTCGTTGAGTGGTCATCAAAGGGTGTTTATTTCAATCCGGCTTGGGGCGAAAACGTGTGGGGATGGGGAACATGGCCATGGACAGAAATATACGTGTTTGACATTTACAACGGATTGGACATGAGTTCTGATGCGTTACGGGTGTACAACAAATTTTCGAGCAGTTCGCATGATTACCCTCACCCTGGAACATTTTGGTTCAGAGATTGGTTCTTCCCTATTTACGAAAAGTATGGTGGTGCTAGGGTTCTCAACAATTATTTTGAAACTCTTGCCAGACACTTCCCAAGAAATACGTATGAATTAGAATGGAAATATGATAGGGATATGAACTTGGGTGAATTCGTTCACTTTTTCAGTGGAGCTGTTGGGTTTGATTTGCGAGACCAGGCTGAGGTAGCGTTTAATTGGGATGATCATCATGAAAATGAATTTTTACAAGCACAAAAGGACTTTCCGCGTATTCGATATAAGATTTAGGTAAATTATGAATAGATCATATGTAATTACAGTTTATTGTGTAGAAAATTATAATTAAAGTTTTAAACAGATATATTATATTAATGTATGCTATTCAGACAGTTTGTTCATTTCTCGTTTTTATTTGTCAGTCGTCTGTACGATGATTTATATTTGTAAAATAAAATATATGGAAAGAATCTTCTAAAACTTTCGTTTTTACGATTTGGCCAGTCTTTTGTACTTTTCAAACCACTCGGCTTCTCTAAAAATTTGAGTTACACCAAACACAGCTTTTAAGGGGTCCCACGAAGTCACCAATTCTCCAACGAATGATCCTGCTGGAGTAGCTGTTGGCTTTGCTGCCTGTGTCATAAATTAAAGATGAAGTTTGAAAATAGAGATATGATATTAGACATGAAAACGAGTCATGACTCATGAGTCAGTAATCAGGATGAAACGCATACCTGTGTGCTGAACCCTTTCCCGTAGCGCCACAATGTGGAATAGTATTCACAGTTGCGAAAGTCAAATTCATAAGGCACCCTCCTGTTTTGATACACCTTCGCAGCCAAAATGATTTCACGAGGTGATTTTGGGGACACTAGAAAGTGTTTTTTCGCCACATCGTCATGATTTCTTACACGAACCTTAGAGCTTTTACATACGTCCTCTAGTTTTTCAACTCGTATAAGAGCTTCCGTTGTATTTTTATCTTCCGCTCCAATGTTCATCACGTAACCCTCACCAAGGTAGAGCGCATAGTGACTGAAAAGTCCTCTGTGAAATTCAATCAAGTCTCCTGGATTTGCGTGCTGTCTTACATGGCCAACATGAGAGAAGCTCATCGATTCAAATACCTGACCTAAGGAACATAATAATATCATTAAAATTACAATGATTTTTGCAATATTCATAGTTCACCCGGTTATTTGACTTGATGGCTCCATTATTTGTTATTTACTTGCGATCCCGCGAGAAACGCCAACCACTAGATTTTCAAAGATGCCATTCTCAGATTGAGTTTTTGTTGAGCTAGCTGACTGTTGTGCCATTGTCAGTTGATGTCTGGCAGCAAATTAATAGCGACCGGACAACGAATATACATTCAGACTATTAAACCTGTAACGACAAAATAATTGACGGTTAATCTTTACTCCATAATCAATGATGAACACAAAAAAAACGATATACGCGTTTACGTGTACCATATTATTTTAAAAGGGAGGGATTTTTCCAACAGAAAACGCATCAAAATGTTCACATCACATTATACGATGGACACCGATGTCACCTCTTGCTTGCTGTACTGATTAATCTGTACCTACGTGTTTTATCATCTCTGTCAGTCTCAGCAAATGCAGTTTGCATTATCACAGCAAACCCTGATAGCTTGTGTATCTCTAGATGAGTAAAAAATGCAAGGAATGTATGAAGCATTGCAAGATATATTATGCATTTTTACTTGAATCAAACTAAATATAAAATGTCAATAAACATTATCACTTCCTCTATTTTGTGGTTGGTTAGTTTAAATGTATCTCATGTAGTGCATAGTGCATAATATTATTTTTTGGCTCTTTGCACATGGATGTGCCTTATATATGTGCAGTATTCATCAACATGCATACATTAGTATACAAGAATGCACGATAAACCCCTTCTAGCATTTATCCCCTTCAACGGTTTACTTGCCTATTAGAAAGCATAAAAATACTTTGTCTTTTATTGAGCTTGTATGCAAGCTTTCAAGAACGTCTCTAGTCTGGTGTGCATAAACCAGACTGTGTGTATTCTTTACTCTATAATCAATGATGAATACAACGAAAACTCAAAAACGATATACGCGTACCATATTTTAAATGGGAGGGATGTTTCCAACAGAAAACGCTAAATGTTCACATCACATTTTACGTGGACACCAACCAATGTCACCTCTTGGTTGCTGTACTGATTGCTCTGTATTTACGTCTTTTATATCGATCAGTATCATCAACTGCAGAGCATATTATATTATCATTATCACAGCAAACCCTAAGCTTGTGCATCTCCAGATGAGTAAAAAATGCAAGGAATGTATGAAGCATTGCAAATTGCAAGATATATTGTGCATTTTAACTCGAATCAAGCTAAATATAAAATGGCTGTTCTTTAGTATACGGCCCGCGCCGAAGGCGCGGGTTCGTATGTTAATAGAAAGCCCCTGACCTGGGGAGTGGAATGACACCTCTCTCGACACCTGCAAATGAGGGGTTCGGCCCCCAGGGGTACTTTCTCAAGATGCCCCAAACGTGCATTTAACGTGTCTCACTTAACCCCAATTAAAGCCGGGAGTTTAGAATCACTTATGAATCACAAAGGCAAGGTTAGGTTTAGTTAGTTTATTTATTTTGTGATAATTTAGGTTAGGTTAGGTTAGGTTAGGTTAGGTTAGGGTGGGTTAGGTTAGGTTAGATTTAGGTGGGTTAGGTTAGGTTAGGTTAGGGTAGGTTAGGTTAGGGCGGGTTAGGTTAGG
>JAQIXX010004112.1:0-17273 GCA_034700605.1 Willowsia nigromaculata
TCCGCCGTCCCCTCGGAATCTTGGGTTGGAATGTCTCGGATGAGGAGATCTACCTCGAAATGATGGACTTGTCCAATGTGCTCTGTCCATGCTAAGCTTTACCGCGATTCGTTCCTCACTATTCATTCAAGGGATCACATAAATATGTTTTGTTTTCATTTATAATTGAACCATTAATGCATTAACCATTAAATTGTCAGCTATATGTCTAATTCTTACCCTTCGAATTTGTAAACTTTAGTTATTTTAACCGTTGCGTTGCCTGTTTGATCGTCTTAACCTTTATCTTCTTGGCAGAATATACTTAAACTTGCAGCAAAAAGTTTCCAAATGACATACTTTGCCTACAAAGTCATACTACATCAGTTGACTTGATAGTATTTAATTGACAGAAACTTTCACCTACGGCTGATTTAATGACAAACCTCGATTCGATTTGTTAAATTACTGGACACATCGCATTGTTAAACTTATAGCAAAAACCATGAGCTTCTCCAAACCAAATAACAGTTTTGTAAATAACAGCTGTGCGTGTTGATCTGATACGCTTGTGCAGGAGGCAGAAGATGCGGCGAACGAACTATCTACACAACAGCTAAAGAAAGACTTCTCTCCTTGACGTTCCCTTTTTCTCTTTCTCAGGATCTCCGAAATTATGTTCATTCATTCACCCATTCACATTCACACCGTAAATGAAATGATGAGTCTCACAACGGCATGCGCCATCTTTACGCATACTTCTTCCATGCATGGGCTAGGCATCATTCCCTTATCATTTCGCCAATTGCTACCGCGTGATTGTATTTTTTCGAACACTTAAAGCTTATTAAGACAGCAGAGCTGTCTAAATTTTGAAGTTGGAGTAGATACCAGCAATTTACGTATCTTTGCGTTTCCTGTTTGACTGCACTCTGCTGCTGCCTTTGTTGCTGATTCTGATGATGAGTGATTCTCTGACTGTCTGATGATAATGATGATAATTAATGAAATGGTCGATGTGGGTGATATGATGATGGATGACAAAATGAATATTATACACAATCTCACCTGTCTTTAAAGTTTTGAGTCTTGGTTTATGGATTAAATTAGCATATTATGCTAACCAATCTATGCAAGCAATTTGTCTTGCTTCAAGTATGCATCTATGCTATGTTTAGTGTAATTTAATAAATATCCAATTATGATGCTAACAAGATAAGCAGCAAGTTGGAATGAAAGAATTTTCAATTATTATTGGGCACTGGGCATGATCCAGCAAAGTCAAATCAAAGCGGACAAAGCTGTCTTCTGTTTTGTCATAAAGGAAAGTATCTTTTTTGGACGCTGTATTTAGCTGTCTCACTGCCTGTTGACTTGCAACTTGCAATAAAAATTATTTCTTTGAAGAGAATTGCTTGCAGGTACGCATGCTCACGACTATGACCGACCATTCGGTCATTGGTTCGTACTGACAATTGTGAATTACCGGTAAATAAAATCAGTAGTAAAAATGTGATTACTTTTTGCTTTTATTGCGTTTTCAATATAGCTTGTTGATTGCATTATAAGTTCATTAGTTAGTTTTCATAATCGTGGATTTGAATTTTGAATGTTGGGGAATTAACAAAGTTTCGGAACATCATTGGGAACGAATTTCATCTGCTAGTGATAGTGTGATTAACTGGAATGCGGGAGATCTAGTGTCTTGGAACTTGAATATTGTGAAGACTTTCTTTTCTGCTGTTGAATGAAAGCCTTGGGATCTTGATTTCCTTGAATTGTCTTTTCTGTTTAGGTGAGTGTTGTTATGTGTGAGATCAATGTGTGATTGTTGAAAAGATTATGGAGTAAAATATTTACTTTCAGCTGAGAATGAGATCGAAGAATCGTGTTTAATTTGATTTAATTTACTTCCTTTTTCGACAGGGTCCACATGGATAAAATGAGAGGCAGTAAGACAGAGGATGCGGTTGATAAGCAGCCTCCAGAAACTGGCTTCCATCAACGAATGGGAAACTCGAAAGGAATCATCGACAAGCTGTATGAAACGTATGAAGAGCTAAACGCAGCAACTGATAAAAATGCTTTGGAACTCCAGTACAGGAATCTTTTGAGTGCTGTTCAAAATGGCGAAAAGGAAAAGGGACTGGCATCGCAGTTTATTACCAGGTTTGCAGAACACTTTCCGACGTTGGCGATGGAGACAGCTAACGCATTGTTCGATCTATGCGAAGATGACGACATTAATCTGCGAAAACAAGCGGAGAAAGATTTGGTGACTGTCTGTAAAAAGCTTCCAAGTTTGGTTCCAACTGTTGCTGACGTCTTTTGTCAGATTTTGCAAACTGATAACGTTGGAGAGTTGAACATTGTGCACAATTCTCTCATGAGTTTGTTCTACATCAATCCGGAGGGAGCAATATCTGGAATCTTTGCCCAAATCAAAACAGGGGAACCACTTATCAGAGACCGCTGCTTCAAGTTTCTTCAATCCAAGTACAAAAATCTAGGTCCGGAAGTGATGAGTCCTGAGTTTGAAAAATGTCTCTTTGAGGAAACAAACAATATCATTAAAGCAGTGGAAACGAGAGAGCAGTTCATGATTACAATGGATATTTTAAACTCTACGAAAACGGCTAAAACAGAAGAAGGTCGGAAGTCAATCGTTAAAATGATTGAAGTCCTTTTAAAAAAGAGCTTTCCGATTTCAGACAGTGACGACATTGCGAAATTGCTTTTTGTAGCTGATGCTTTGTTCCCGTTTTTCCACGAGGAGAATAGCTCTTCATTTTGCTTCGCGTACTTTTGCACTCGGGTTCTTCCCAAGATTCAGCACTTGTCTAAAAGCAATGAAAGTGATTATTTCTCCGTTCTAAAGATGACTGTCGACCTGTCTCTGTATATAGGATTGATGGAAAGTAATCAAGTTAAGTCGTGTTTGATGAATTTGATGAAAGTGTTAGATGGCTTTCTATTTAAAGCTCCCAAAAATTCTGTTGATGCCGGCATAATACCAATGTTCAACTTTAGCTTTATTGAGTCCATTTTATTTTTGATCAATAAACTTGGAGTTATGAAGCCATTACTTCTAGACGAAGTATTCAAAGGTCAACAAGAACAGCTTCGGCCAAAGATTGCATTTCTGTTAAGAGTCACTGCTTCTTACAAAATGAGATTACAGAAGGAACTGCAGTCTTTGTCTATACCGGAGAGGAAGAATGAACGAGAGAAGCTATTATGTCTTCGTGCGTTGGTGAACATCGTTATAGTTGGTAGAGCACTCTATCGCTTTGAAGCTCCATTCACAGAAAAAATTCGCTTGTCTTGGAAGATAACAGTTGCATCGTTAAGCGTTTGCTCGTCACCTGCCCAGGCCAGACCTTCGAAAAGGAAGGTCACTCTTGTCAAACGTAGTAGGTGTGACGAGGGAGACAAGGATCCCAAGAAGCCTCAGGAAAATGAAGCCAAACTATATCACCCACCGAACGGTAAATACTCCGGTCGAACAATGAGCTACGATGATGACTACTATAGCTCATCATCATCCAAAAAGCAGAGGGTAAGCAGATATGATCACTCCAGGTCTGGAAGGAGCGCTAGTAAAATGGAACGCTATATTGTCAGGCGTAAAGGCAGATATTAAGTTTCGTCGCGTCGTCAGTAGAGCAACAAACAACGAATCAGCTCAAGAAATTATCACAATTCTATTTTATCATTATTATTATGTTTCAAGTTCCTATGTTTCAAACTGGTTTATAAATATTAATTGTCAGTTTTAGAAATGCCATCAGTGCTAGTCTACCTTACTTGCGTTTAGTATGAATTTTAATTTACAAGCTTTGTAATAAAATGTACATTATACGAAAATATATGCTAAAAATCACGTTTCTCATGTAATTAATTCTTTTCATTAAGTTTTCTTCTTTATTTTCTGTTATTGCATATTGGCTTTGAGATGAATTAGACATATGTAATATTATCAAGGTAGAGAATATTATTTCATTGTAACTCGAAATAAAATGGTCCAAGTAAAAGTACCTTCCACCTTCCACCCAAATATTTCGGTGACTATCTCTGTGCATATCTCATTATCTGTATGTTACATTTCTACTATCCTAATCCTAACGTACAATAATATTAACATTATCTTTTTTGTGGTGATTCCAAAGGAGCTGTAAGGTGTTCATTTTATGTAACTTTAAATGCCTATGCTACACTTCTTATCTTAATAAATTATTATGAAAGCGAGTTCAAAGGTGTTGAAAAACTGTCCTGTCTTTGTCATACTAAGTTTAACAGTATTCAGTCAGACACGTCTTTACCAAAGATGTCAAAAAGGTGCTTAATGATTTAATTTACTTAGTTTGTATTTTCAAGATCTTATTAAGTAGGTAGAAATATATAGGAATAGAGAACTATAGGTATGTATATGGCTAAAGTAGAAGAATTTCATTGTTTCATCAATAAAGTTACGTAACGAGATGATTATCAGTCACATTTAGCTTATGATAAATACTGAATTAGCACCCCACATCATCTTTTGCAAAATTATGCAGTTTTGTCATTTCATGTATTTCCGTTCATTGGCTTAATACCTAGTGAAGGTTTTTGAATGAAATACGTATGTGTATCTAAGCTAAAATTCAACATCGGACCAAAAACAAAATATTTTTCTAGATCTTCAATAGATTCTAGGCACAACTTTACTAATTAATTTGTTTATGAATTATTGAAGTGGTTGTTTGGAACAATATTTCGTTGCATGTTCTAGCAAAACTATCTTCCATCTCTGGTGGAAATCACGTTTGGGGCAATTTGAGACTGTATGAAACGGACTACTATGCTAGGTTAATAGTTTAGAAAATTTTTGCATGTGTTCAAGTTTTCTCCAAGTTCAATTTTGAAAACAATTAGAAGCCATTACTCTAACAAATGCGTACTGAATAACATTATGGAATCGGGCAAAGGATATTTTCATTAATTTGAATGCTTTGATAGCTTACATGTTATATTGTAATGTTTTTTTCCTAATCGGAAATTGTAATGAAACTTAAGTTTAGTTTGAACTAGAACTTTACAAAAAATGATTGTAGATCTTCACTCATTAATTAACAATATCAACATCATGTCAAAATTCGGTACATTCCAATTCCTGCGTTTCATCCCACGGGTAAACATACTGCTTCAGTTGCTCCGCGCTTCTCGCCTTCCTCTGAATACTGTTGGCCTGATGAGGTTGGAGACCCATGTCCAGTGAAATGTCACCCTGTCCAGCACAAATATATTATGGATTATTCAATCATGATGAAAATTGTTGCCAATACTCTTCTAAGGTTTCTCTACATAATATACATACTACTGTGTTGTTTGGAGAAGACACCCCACTAGGACGATTGGAGATCAGTTGAATAATTAATAGTGCACATTGTAATGAAAACATCACAACGTATTTTGCTTCTCTCTCATGCGATGAGAATATTGAGAGTCGAATAATGTTATAATATTTTAACGAATGAATAATACCTCATTGAGGGGAATTTTATTGTAACGAATTGGACTACATCCAGTTTCAGCAACATTGACCACGTTGACATTACTATGTCCTCCTATCATGAAACTGCTACTACAGCTAGGCCCGGGCTCTGACATCGGTTGATGCGGTAAGTGGTGATGAGAAGCATGAGGAAGAGGATGATATGTGGTTGACACTCCCATTCCAACCGGGGGCACTTGTGCTTGGTAACATTCTGCGGACGTGGGGTTTTGTAAATG
The DNA here is from genome assembly GCA_034700605.1 of Willowsia nigromaculata. Taxonomy (NCBI): domain Eukaryota; kingdom Metazoa; phylum Arthropoda; class Collembola; order Entomobryomorpha; family Entomobryidae; genus Willowsia; species Willowsia nigromaculata. The sequence goes on from JAQIXX010004112.1 coordinate 5,752, forward strand.
GTGAATTTTTTGACACTGTCAAAAGCAATAAGATTCCAGTCATTAAAGCAATTCTTGCAGCATTTTTTTCCTGAAAATATGTTCACAATGTTTAAAGATGTTCCTGTTAAGAGCAAGTCAATAAGTTGGGGAAAGTCCTATATAGCTATCAACTAAAATTGTGTCATTAATAGTTATGCTCTTGTAGTTTATGAAATATTTATAAACTCAGCTAACCCTAAACAATTTTCTTTGACATGAGTATTTAAATTGCTACTAGAACGTTATCATTAAAGCCTCGAATTCTTTTTATGACGCTAGTTTTGTGGTCAGTAATAATGATGGACATAATAAAATAACAAGGCCTATCAGTGTATGCATAATTAATTACGTTACGTAGTATATTCTCCACTAGTTTTCACGATTCACGTTCAGATAAACATATTCAAAAACAAGCAATGATAATACATAACCCATGGCGGAGGAATACTGCGTGCATAAAATATTTATAAAATAGAAGAAAAAAACTTCCACGTGGAGCTTCTTTTTCATAAAAATATTAAAAATTTGACCTGAAAACACTGTATTTTCTTGCATTGTAAACCTAAAATATGCATTTCTGTAAGATTTAAATAATGTAAAGAGCAAAACAAGGGTCAACTAAGTGGAACGTGTTAGAAAATATAAAATAGTCTGGCAATGTTAAAGAGAAAGTTAAATACATAATGAAGAGAAATGAGAAGGTGAAGGGCGCATCAATTTTTTATTGACAACTTTCATTTCCATCCCACTCAATGGTAAAAATAAGCCATAAAACAAAAACAATTTCGCTAGTCTTGAGCACAGCATATCTTTTGTCACAATAATTTGTTTGGCAAATTCTACAAAAGTTTAAGTCATTTCCTTTATAGCTCTAGTTAAGTTAACTATTTTTTGTCTAAAGACTTCCCTCTAAATAGTCATTCTAGAGTCAAGAGAAAGCAAATCAAAGTCATCATAAACTTTACACAGGGGAGAACGGACCTGATGATGTGGAGTGAGAGAGCACGTAGTACAAGACGCAGTATTGTTTTTCATCTCTTTGTAGTCGGGTTGATAGGGAAGAAGCATCCGTATTTTCCCCCACCGATGAAAAAATAAGACGATGGCACCAGCCCACAAGACTAGAGCCATTCCTACAAGACTGATCTCAACTAGGCGGACTCGAGGAATGCGGAGACGACCTTTGGCATTATCAGTTGATGACGAAGAGGAAGAAGTTGCTGTTGAAGACGAGAGATCACTGTAACTACTTCCATCATATATCTGTGGATAATCTCCTCCGCCATCCTCTGTAAATTCTGTATAATCATCCTCCACTGCAATGCATGCATGTTTTGTTTGGTGGCATATTTTTGTGAGGAGTAAAAGGGTTGAGACAGAAGAGCATTTCACAGAGAGGCGATAATATAGGCAGAGGTAAGTGGCAGGCCAAAAAATCAGGCAGAGGTAAGTGGCAGGCCAAAAAATCAGGCATTTCAAAAGACATGCAGAAAAACCAAGATAGGGCGAGAAGGCACAAGAGCAGCAATCAGGCAGGGAGGTTGAAACACATGCAGTTTTGCCATGCAAGAATATATCGGGTTTGAGGTGGAAGCAACATTGGGGGAAAGTGACATGCGAAAAGAAAAAATGGAAAGAAAATTTAATAGTGATTGAACTTAGTATGTAACATAAATTTTAAGTTTACTTGAGTGAGATTTGAAAAAAATAGCACTATAATAAGTGTAGGCTAAATCTTACTAAATGTTCTGAAAGTTACAGTTCCACTTCGTTTGCGACTACGACCAGTGACGGAAGTGACAGCAACCTGGTACGATGTGTCAGGTTCTAACTTATCCATGAGGAGGTAGCACATGTTGTTCGGAACCGTTTCAACAATTTTGTAACTAGTAGAAAATGTGAAAAGAGAAAGGAAATTCATTTGAATAATATACTTTATGATTACCTGAATGCATTCTTGAACAAAAGATATTATAGTGATTATTGTAAAAATAAAGTTATTTTACATAGCATGTGAAGTGTAAGAGCGGATAACATACTTGATTTTAACATGAAGCAGAAAAGCATACCTTGCGAGAACCGGCTTAATAGTAACTTCATATCTATCATTCATTACATTATCTTTACAACTCCAACTGATCTCAATGGACCTTGGAGAGAGGTGGCTGATTGTGACGTTAAATGGGTAGTAGTAGTCGGAGGGGTTTACAAATTGTCGATTTGTTGGCGTTTGTGTGGGTGGTCTTGCTCCGAGTTTGGGCTGCTGCTGCGGCTGTACAGGTGGCTGTTGAGGTTGTTCTGAAACAAAATGCAACTTTGCAACTGCATTATCAATAATAAGTATTGACCTCATATTGATAGAAAAATTAGTTTTAATAGACAAATTACGTTCGGGTAAGACGAATTCAAGTGAGGAAAGGAGTAAGATGAAAATCAACATTTCCTCTTTCACTTGATACTACGAACATGAGCAAAATATGTTCCATACAAAAACCAACGGATGATGATGATGATGATGCACCTTCCTGGTAAAACTTCGAGCTCCCAGAGACCACTTGAGGTATAATTGTTTAGTTTCAGCAAAACACCGAGAATGTCCAATGCATACAAAAGTATATATGTTCCTCTGTTCAAGTACAGTCCAACTGAAACATAAAATAGATAAGTTGATTTGCTATTTACAATGTAAATGTAGCAAGCCAAAATTTTCTAGGAAAGGATGGAGTAATTTACTTAATGAAACTTTTATTCAGTCTACTTTGTCAAAAAATAAATACACACGTGTGTAATAATAAAGTAAACTTTAGTATTAAATTGAATTTGAAACGAAGATTGCCGTAGACTTGCTGGTGCGTGACTCTTCAGCTGAATGAAAAGAAGTAATTCATTATTACCAATCATCTTCATTAAATGATTCCGGTCTGTTTAGTGTCTATCAACAGAATCAAGGAAGTATCTTGTGTGCAATCTTGGAAAAAAGCAAAGGGCAAAGCGTTTAATGAGCTCATTTTCGGCAAACAACTAAAGAAGCAACCCGGCAGAAAGAGGAAAACTGTAGTTTTTTATGGGGAGCTCATTGAAAAAATAAACAACCTTTCAACTTCATAGATTTTATAGTCCTTCACCCACCCACTCATTTCTTCAAAAATGGAAATAACTAAAACGTAAATCATTTTTATGCATCATGGAAAGCTACTGTTTCCTTATCTTATTTGTTGTATGTGCTTCTTTACAATGGCGTTTCGTAAACAAGGTGAGAAGGAGAAGTCAATACGAAGTCGTTTTTAGTACATTCATGCTGTACTTGAGGCTCGAAAAGTTAAGTGTACAGACGAACTATCCGTTTCACTACAACAAAGTGACAACTTATGTCGGTAAACGGTTCAATTTTTAGATGGCCAATAGGGCTGCTTTTTTAAACACAAAGAGTACATAAAATGCCTTATCTATTCACGACCATCATCGATGTGCAAAATGCTGCAATTTGACAGGAATTCGTGTAAGGCAATTTGGTAAATTGCATACCGTAAAAAATGCAATAGCTCGTTGGAAATATGAATGCAAATTCATTAAAATGTTTTCATGCCCTGTCAGGACTTTCAACGATGTTTTCTGAATCTCTTACATGCCAAATTGTGGGATATATAAACATATATGTGAATAGGGTGCATTTTGTGATAATCCTGATAGCAGGTAACTTGAAACTCAATATAGCGCCTCGCATGATTCATACGGACTATGGGTCTAATAATTTATGGATGTGAGGTGACGTGACCTTTTCTTTCGCTTGATTTAATCAGAATCCGGGCCATGGCCAACAGTCAGAATACGTAAACAAAAGTGAGGTAATTTAAAAATTCATAAACAAACACATTTTTGCACTTTAAACTTTAAAGAATTAACAGATATTGTTAGAAAACGTCTGAAGAAAACTTACACTATTTGGTTATATTGAACTGAATTTTGATAAGTATGAAAGTTTCCACTAATCTTTAATACTACACAATATTACGCAGTTGGCTTACCTGGTTCTATTAGCGGCCTGTCTTTAAACTATATCGTATCTTCATTTTACTTGAAGTTTTCATATTATGACAAGCACACAAAAACGGCAAAGTGACAATGAAACTAAGGATGTAACAAGAGACATCGGAAATTTCTTCCAGCTTAAAACCGCTAATGAATGGTAAACAGTCGAATGATGGTTATTTCCTTTTTTGCGAATTACCACACGTCAGCCACAAAGCATTTTGTGATGCTTTCTCTTTCTTTTCTTTTGATAGATATTTTGTTCTGTTTAATGATAAATACGTAAACGGTATGCATTAAAATGGGCCGAAACACACGCAAACTTACGTGTACGTCTGCAATAATTTTTTCGATAAATTTTCTCCCTTTCCTCTTATCCTGCTTCTCTCCACACTCTGCACTTTTGTTAGCTGTTGTTTTTGTTGTTCGTGTTGTTAACACACATTACATTAATTTACTTAATAGTCTCTCGGGTGGCTTGTGGCTTGCTACAGGTAAAATGGCTTCTAATGAAAAGCCCTCTTGTTGCGTTTGATGAAGATAACTTAACGAATATTCTGTTTGTCTTTTGCTGCCGACACCACACCACACTATACCACCATGCTTTCCTGTTGACAAATAAAATGTTAATGCTACTATCTCTGCTACTTCCCTTGTCAAACTGCAAAAAAGCATGAGGTAAACGTGCCAGAGAGTTAGAAAAATGTTACATGAACCTTTATAACCTGAAACTGTCCCTGCGTGGAGCACAAAGACTAATTTGCACAACAATTATTTGAACAAAGAGTTTTTTTTTCAGACAGGTAGAAAGGAAGAAAAGAGGAAGCACAAAGGACAAAACAACACGACATTGGAGCTTTTAATAGTGTTATGGCTGTTGTGGTTGTATTTTTGTCAGTTTCTCAAAGAATAAAATACCAATGGAGAAAGTAAGAGAGGAGAAAAGTACTGACACCATTGCTCACACCAACTTCACTTGAAAAACTCTTCCAAGCTGAAGAGCTCAGGGACACTCGACAAAGAGCTTTAGGCTTTTTGGTGTGTTTTTCCTGGCGTTGTTTGCATTTCAGGTTATATTATTTTCTTGGTTTGAAGCTACAGCTTTGGGAGATATCCCGATTCCTGTGTACTCCATTCAATGTTACATGGAAAATTACATGTATTTATTATTGTTGTGTATGGCTCAGCACAAGATATATGCATGTTTTGTGAACATTCAATTTACGAAGAACTAATATTATTATTGGCATTCGATACAAAAAGCTTTTCGCTGGTAAAATTTGGTGAAAGTAGGCAAAAAATAGTGAATGTGTGTGCATGTTTGCAGGAGAAAGGTGTGTATGAGAGGAAAGTCCAACATGGTCATGTTTCAGACATTCATCACCACTACCGCCTCCAATGATAATGAATGAATAATTGACCATGTCATAATCATCGGTGGTATGTACCCATCCACTGCTGTGCATATGCATGGACCCCGAGTTTAACTATGAGAAAATTACAACTCCTATTACCCTTCCTTCCAAGCAATGCACATCAAATGTTATATTTATCGAGCATGTGATGGTTTCTCTGGCTTTTTTCCATCTGGGACACAGGGAATTTAAGTACTTGTTATCAGGCTGTATCTCTATGCACATGACATTGGACAAGAATGGGAAGCATATGAGGAAGAGAAATGGGGTAATGCATTTACGGGAAATTATAAACTCATATAGCTCCATTGCACGAGAAGGAAGGGACGCGGTAATTATTTATGATTACCTGAGTAATTACTATTTTAAGAGGCAGAGAAGAGCAAGAGAACGGTGTACAAAATATGAACAATGGACAAACATGGGTAGGATAAGTTGAATGTATTCTGTGTTGATGACATGGGTGTCAGCCATACCGGTTTGTTAAGAATATTATGGATACAAACATAATAAAATTATTGTAAGAAAACTGCGTAATGGAAGAGAAAATGGGAATACTGTTCAATAACAAAATAAATTGATAATACGTAAGGCAAGGGTAACATGAAAGTTGGCTACGTATCATGATTTTATCATCATATTCGAGCTTGACCTTTCTTCTCTCTGAGTCTGAAACAAGTAGAGTAATTTCAGTGCTTCTATCATGGCTATGGCGAAAACATGAAGAAACAAAGGCATGATAGAGTATATGTGATTTACGATTAACACGTGCGTGACGCTAGATGGTTAAAAAAATTAATGTTAATTGAATTAAATATTTATTTGCATACTCCAGCTAAATGTAACTTGAAAACCTTTTGAATACTAACATGGGACATAGCTTAAGTGGTATGGTTTTATAGATAATCTATAAAAAGTTTTCTGAAATATTGATAGTGAGAAAGGATTTATGATAAAAAGCTTCAAGATTCTGCGCCCTAAAACTTTGTATTATCATGTTTTGGTCAGTGGATTTGAAGATTCCTGATACATTTAAAAATAATAAAATTTGAAAGATATTATACTTTGTGTGTGCCATATCACGACACTGAGGTTTACATCTTCATTTTTCCAAAGAGATGAAAGCAGTCCTTACTGAAGCCACTTGACAAAAGAAACAAATCGAGAACAAAGAAATGCTTTGAAGAACACAATAGATTTAGATAGACGTGACTATAAAGATTTTCTAGTCCACATTGAAAGGCTTCTTCATCTTTGAACTTTCTTATTATATTAGAGAAAAAATTATGGACTCTGGTAGCTTGGAAAAAAATTGATTCTATTGCGCCCACTTCTACACTTCTGAGTCTCGAAACGAGAAAAAATGCAATATCATGCAGAAAGATTTACCTGTGATACAGCACGATTCGAGTCCTTGTGGTAGTGGTTGCGTAAGAAGATTTATATCATCTCTTAGTCACTACAAAGTACATGTAGACAAATGAGAAAAATTGAAGAGTGAATTTTTTAACCACACACACTCAACTGCAGTAACCAGTTTGTTCTAGTTGAATTCATATGAAACCCGTAAGAATCATGCGAGCGCTTCAATCACTTTACTTGCCTTTGGCAAAAATATAGTCTACTAACTTGACTTGAAGAGCAACGAGTAAAAGTTAAATGCAGCAGTATTTATAATGCCACATTTAAATTGACTTCACTATCACAAACACTTTACACGATCTCTCTATGATTTGGAGAAAACCGTTCACATACTCATTTAATCTAATCTTGCTTGTACTCTGATCGATAATAGCGGCACTAAAAGCCCCAAAAAATTATTTATCATGTTACATGAAGTGTACCAGATGGTTTTCACTCTGTTTCTTACTTCCTTCGACCCACTAAGCACGTCAATGCAACAGTAGTATATCTACATCACATTGATTTTAACTTTAGATGAATCTCTCGAAATAATTTGAAAACTAAAATTTTGTGCTAATTTCAAACACAACTGGTAACACTTTTGCATGCAACAATTGGCAAAACATGCTTTTGAAACTGGAATCTTCATATGTCAACAACATGATGACCTTCATCCTCAAAGGGTTTTTGATGTAGGCAACACACTGAAGAACGTATTAAAGAAAAGTTATTATTTAATTCCCAAGTCAAGTCCTCCCGTATTTATGCTTAGTAATATTTACCATACATTTGCATATTTGCTTTGACAGTAATTAAATTAATAAAAATCAGTGATTTTAGGAGCGATATGAAAGTACAGTGATCGATTTTTCTTACTCTTTCCGACACATTTCCTCATCATATCATGACTCGTGATGAGGGAAATAATGATGTACTAATAATGCCAGGCACCAGTCACAAAAGCATAATAAAGCTAAAAATAAGCACATAAAAATATTTTCAAGTTTTATTTCTTTCACCTTGCCTGGCTTGGAAAATACATCCAATGAACTAGCCGCTTGCCATAATGCTATTCTTCCCACATTATCTGCGAGTGCACACATTCACTATTTTTCATGAACTTTGAATATTAATCTGGCTCTTCAGCACTAAATTTGTAGGTTGTTCCCTCTCCAAAAATGGGTGCCTAATGAGTTAATCATCAAATGACGATCTGATGACGATAGTATCTTGTCTCGTGGTTGGTTTACTATCGTAAAACTTTACGTGTATGCACATGTTTGTACTGGAAGCACGCGGCATGCGACCGCTGTAATGAGTAAAAATGGAATGTGTTCAAGTGAAATAGCCAGTGGTGCAGGAAAAGGGGAGTATACTGCTTGTCTCTTTCCTGCTTGCATAGTTTGCTTGAAAAATCGTAACAACCTTGTCTTCTTATGTCACTCTTCTTTTAGGAGAGAAAGTCAGTGAGAGAGAGAGAGAAAGGTAAAAGTGGCAGGAGGAGAAAGCAGAGGAGAGATATTCACCTGGCGTATTTTTTCAGGGGAAGTGCACGCATATGAAATAACAATATTATGATTGTGCTTCTTTTACTTTTTCATTCCACAATCGCATTCCTATCCATCCAGAGAACTAGAAATTAGACCATGAGAGCCTTCAGTTTCTTTTTTTTTTCAACCACTACCAACTATACCACTTTTCCCTTTTTCAGTTCCGTTGTGTATTGCAGTTTGGCTTTTGGACTTGCTCTTTCCTTCTATGGCATGTATTTTGTGCATAGGCTCACTTGAGTGAGTGCATGAATACGAAATGAAAATGGGATAATAATAGTGGAAAAATCTATTGGCATTTGTTGGTGGTGGAAACTCTTCTTCTCCTTCTTCCCACAAAACATGTTGTCCCTGATAGCATCAGTCTCTTGGGTAGTATTAATATTGCCACGAATGACGAACAACCAACTAGAACTAACTTTTAGTTCGCTCTGCTGTCACTCAAGTCAATTCAAGAAGAGATGTAATATTTTACTTTAGATATTCTTTCTCCACGACTCCTTCATTTGATATACATGTGGACTCCTAATATTCCATTTTCGCACAGACCAACACACGCCACACGTAAAACTTTACATAGCAAATATCGAAAATGAAGAAAGAGTTGGTGTCTCATTTCACCTTTCTTTTCTCTTCTTCCCTGTAAAAATAACGGTAAGCCAGTTAGCTATGCTTTCACAGGCAATGATAAGTGATAATAAAATTGGAGAAAAAATACGTGTAGGAAACATAAGACTAAACCAGACCACGAAAGAAATCCAGGAAGAAAAACTCACAACCGCGACACAAAGTTTTTGCATGCATGGGTGGTGGTGGTGGTTATAGGAGCGTGTGTATCGATACTAAAAAGGTTTTCAAAAAAGTGCCGTGTCCTCCTCAAAACATCGCAATATCCATCCAAAAAAGTGAAAAAAATCTATTTCACTTATCGGTTTGTTTACAATGTCGACTGTGACGATGGCTTGGTAGGTTTTACGTCTTTCCTTTTTCAATGGAGAGGGGTATAGAGGCGGAGAGGAAAGAGTGTAAACAAACACGTAATCATTTTAGATGATTATGATTACTATTATTATGTATCGAAATGTTCATATTATTACTAGTAATGCCATTCATATCATCGCTTTATGGCGAGAAGGTGCAAAAGGTCAAACGTAGAAATTGGAAGGGAAGAAAAAGGGCCATTTTCCTCCGAAAGTAATTTATTCAGCCAACTTAACAGCCATCTCTAACGAGAATGCCACTTTAAAACATTCTCTCATACATTTTTCATTTTCCACTTAGCACTACCGTAAATGCTCTAATAATTCCCCTGGGGAATTAGCGAAAATCGCTGGTCTAGGGTGGGGAATTATTAGAGATGGGGCATTATTAGAATAGTGGGGAATTACCAAATTCTGACGAAATCTTGGAATTATCTACTTGAAATTTGGCAAATATACTCACGTATTTAATGCAAAATAACAAAAGGAAGCAGTGTAATTTGTTCTACATACCCATTAAATCACCAACATGAGCAAATCGCTCTTTTAAATACAAGAACGGTAACATATAAGAAGTTCACAAGATGACTAGAATTCCCTCCAAATGTTGGGGTGGGGAATTACTGGAATAGTGAGGAATTATTAGGCTAGTGGGGAATTATTAGAATAGTGGGGAATTAGCGAAAATCACTGGTCTAGAGTGGGGAATTATTAGAGATGGGGTATTATTAGAATATGGGGAATTATTAGAGCAAATACGGTATGTGGCCATTTCAAATGGAGCTTTGGATTTCCATACTCATTTCTTTATTGACGATCATCATAGTATTTAAATTTATCTCAAAATTGGAAGACAGGATGATAAAACAGTGTTCATTTGATTTCACAGTGCTTCAAGTAGTTTTTAGTCTTCTGGGAAAGGAAATTCCCTACCCACAGTCAACTCACTTGAGAATCATTTTGTCCTTGTGGCTTCTACAAGCTCTCATCATAAACACGCTGTATGTTGCAAAGATAGTGGAACTTTTAGCGTTTCCCATTTTCCAAGCACAGCCAAAAAGTTTCAAAGAACTGATAGATCCGAGTTATCATTACGAATTTGGCTTTGACTTATCGGGTGGAGCTTTGTACAATCATTTTGAGTCGTCCAGTAATCCTGTGCTGAGGAAAGTTTTTCAACAGTTGAGTGCTCCAAAGGAGGCTGTAAATTGCTTTACAACCGCACTGGAAGATAATTTTGCGTGCATCGCTTGGCGAGGCACGGCTGACTACATTGCATACAGAAATCTGTCTTTAGTTCATGGGAAAAGTCCATTGATTGCGGCAGATGATGATAAAACGTTGTTTGTTCCCCAAGGATTAGTACTCCAAAGGAATTCTATACTTCGAGCGATCTTCAATAGATACCTGGAAATGCTAATGGATTCTGGTCAGTCTATCAAATGGACCATGGACGACTTGAATGAGCTGAATAAAGAGAAAATCCAACGGCAAAAGATGACAAATAATGCGAGCAGCCACGGTCCAAATACAGAAGAACGAGATAACGATGAGGAGGAGTTTTTAAGTCTGTATAATCTTCTCGGTGTAATTTATGTGTACCTTATAGGAAATATTTCTGCGACACTTGTAATGCTGGGAGAACTTACTAAATATATCTTTTGTCGTAAAAGGAAGTTATCCTTACCCTATGGAAGCCTTTGAAATAAACCTGTCAATAATAAATTTTAAATGCAAAATTGTTATTTTTGGTAAAAATGTTTACTCAAACTTAACTCAATAAACTTGCTTATGTTCATCAAATACACGTTCTTGTTTTTTCCCTTTAGCTAAAAACAAAACTCGTAAACAAATTTAATTAGGTATGTCGGTATGTGATCATACTGGCAGTGTTTTGTCCGTTCTCATGTGCCGCTGACTGCCCAGCGAATTTCTCAATTTTCCATTCATAATTGCTATTTATGATAAATACACTTTAAGATGAACTGATAAATCCTAACAATAACAAGAATGATCATCATCATTGCATGAATAACAGTTAAAATGAACCATCTCATACTCATGCATATGCAGTGTAATGTTTTGTCATGAAGGCTTTTCTAGCATTTCAAAATTTATTGACG
>JAQIXX010004113.1:0-17264 GCA_034700605.1 Willowsia nigromaculata
TGTTGTTGATGGTTTGAAATGTGGTGTGGTGTGATGTGATGAGAGCTCATAGTGGCAGACTGGATGCAAAGCGTCCAAATGGGCGACCCGAAAAACGTGAAGGCTTTAGAACATGATTAAGTATATGTAAAAATGAGTTTCAATATAAATGAATGACTTATCACCCTAAAATAGAGGAATCGTCACCTCTTTGCTATTTTTCTTAAAAAGAGCCTGGAATTCTTAAAATAAGGTGACGAGTGAACGATATTAAGGTGACGAAAACCTTTTTGCCTTTATACTATTGGCATGTGTCAAAGCGTATACGTGAAGATTTCTAGAGTAAATTGACAGAATGAAATGAGATAACGACAGTTTAATGCATTCTGAGCTCCAGGGAATTTGGAAAAAGAGCGCAGTGCTTTGCAGACAAATTTTAACCACACATAATGATCAAACTTTCAAAATCTAGTTCCACTTCGTCATGCTGTATTGAACATCTTTTGGTGCTTGCTCATTTATTTTATGAAAAAAGGGAAGTCTGCCAACGTTCACAGGCAACAAATTGCAATTTCCTAATGTTGGATTCGTAAGGTAACTTGTGTTGAACTTGGGAAACTGTTTAATGTGTCGTATTGGTAATAGCTGGTGAAAGTTGGATACATCACTGAATGATATACGCCTGGGGCAAGCTACACAGCAAGTTGGAAAACACTGTACCAAGCATTTTAAGAGTTTTTGTCGTTGAGTGAGTAAGCTATTGAAAGTGAAGTGGATACACGGGTCTACACTGATGCACATAAAAATAAACCCGGACAGATAAAGACCGAGTAATCAACTGAATGAGATTATACCAGCCCACCAGGATAGCGTGAAGTTCCATGCAATCTGAAAATATGTACCTAATTGTTATTGTCTTCAATATCAAAAGTAGGCTTTTATCGTTTACTATTTACTCGCATTTTGCGGCTCGTTTAGAATTGATCTGGCGATAATATATACATTTGCAATTACATTCCAGTTGAGAGTAAAAACGCGTGGGTAGTTCATAAAGTTAAGGCAAGCCACATTTATTATTTTATTACAAGACATTATGTGTGATCAAAACAGGTTTTGACTGCCTATGCTTTCCAAAGTTTAACATGAGTACCAAACACAATTAAGTTAAATCTCCGAAGTTTTAAACTATTTTTTCATATGCCCACTAAATGCATTTTTACTATATTTGCAATATGGATACTCATGTTACCACATTATTTCATCTTGAGGTATATCCCTTGCTGTTTCAGAGCTCATTTATTCATCTGTAGTTTCCAAGAAATAAATTTCTAACAAATATTATTAAGAAATTGTTTTTCCAAAAAGAAATAAGAGAAAAATTTTGTAAGTAATTTATTTATGTCTATGCTCCTTTCCATTCCAAGAGGAGCTAATTTTCATAATACAAAACATCAAAATCCATGGTAAAAGTACATAGCTTATAAGTCCACTATTGAATAATTTCAGGTAATAGTTTTAGCATGTTCCATTATAATTAGCTGAGGTCATAGAAAAATGAATAGTTAGGAAAAGAGATTGATTTTGCAATGTAGTGAATTTGAAGTCAAAGGTATAGCTTCAGTATAGACTACTAAATGAGTGTTATATATTTTGTATAATTTTTCACCAATATGTAACATTTGTTTACCAAAAGCTCGTGAGCAAGAAACTGATAAATGGTGAAAATAAAATAAGGAATCATTAAATATTTAACAGTTTAAATTTAAGCAGACTGCAATAAAAATATTCAAATGGTAATGTGATTCACGTAACCGACTATGAGACTTGAGAGTACGCTATTCATTGCGATGAATGCAAACACAATACGGGATATGTCTTTCTCATGGTGTAGTGGGAGAGTGTAGATTTGGGTTGAAACGAACAATGTAAGAAAAGAGAAAGCAGTAAGTGAAAACATAAATTGTAGATCTTTGAAGATACAAGGGAAGCTTTAGCAAAAGTACATCTTCCTACTATACTAGACGTCCCAAGAATCAACTTCGCGTTGTTTCGTGCATTTGAGCTCTGTTTAACACATTTTTGCAAACTTGTAGAACAAATTTGGAAGCCACTAGTTGGCTTTTGCGAAACGTTCGACTTGAAAAACTCTTGTGCCATACAAAATAACGATTCAGAGAAAGATCTTGCGGGCACACGTTGTCAAACTCAAATTTAATACAGAGTTATCATTTCGTTCTTATCCTTAATATTACAAATTGTCATAAAATGCCGTTATGCAAAGCATTTCACATAAATGGGAATAAATTAACAACTTATAATTAAGCATTAAAATTTATTCTTGAACAGTACGAGGTTTTCAAACATTTTGTCAATTGTGAACAAACAAGGCTCATTGATTTTGTACTTATAAATCTAAAGAAAATCAATTAAATAAGATTTTTCACTCGAATACAGCATTTACTTACACGAATAGTTCAATTTTAATACAATTTGTTTTACCCTATCATCATTATCTATGGTTATTATTGACATTTAATGCTCACAAGAGAAAGCAGTAGTTCATATTATCAGTCGAGTTTATCAAACATGGGGATTTGTACGCAGTTTAACAAATTTGTTGAAATCCTATGTTTTGTGAATTGTCGGTAAAGCTATTGGCCGTCCATCATATCGGAAGTTGTAGGGATCAAAAAGCTTCTTTTACCCGTTGCAATGTTTTCATGCTCTCAGGCTCTTCTCTTTGCTTTCTCTTTACTTCCTTTGCCTATATTTGAGCAGCAGTTAATAACAAAGAGATTACAATCTTGGGAAGCATACCCATCCCACCATCTGTTTTCCCTAATTTACACCAGGCTCAAAAAGGCATCATGTTGGCTGTCCATATCTATTCTCGCATGCCACACATTTCTACAATGTATTCCGTTTACTATGACTGCGATTATTCTAGTGAGAAGGGTTTTGCTACCCTGTTTTGACACGTCAAATACCTTTTTGCATTTGTCTCCCATCCAATTTCAAACAAATACATTATAACCAATAATGAATAAGGACATGAACACTATGACTAAGCATTATCTTAACGCGTCAACACATATTTAATTAATATGGTTCTTGATATTTATTAATGATCACTATTGATCACAAAAAAAAAACAAATCCATGGTAAAATTCAAAAGTAATGCTAAGATATGTAGGAATTTTGGATAAACAAATGATTGCAAAGACGATGAATTCTCACTGATGGTTGAAGGCATAAAACCTTAAAATAAGCAGTTTCATTGGCACTTTGAATTATTAGACCAGTCTATCGTCAATCTCAATTTTCATGGTACTTTTTCCTACTCCAGCTTGAATACATATTATAAAAAAAACATTTTTGTTATCTTTAATAAATTAATTTTTTAGTGAATCACATTGTCTATAATGAATAACATTGAAAAGAGTGCGCATGTAACTTTTACTGAGAAACTACATCAGAATTTCATAATTCTCGTAAATTTCTTCTGTAATATTAATTAAAAGAAGTAAATCTTCAATCATTACTAGCTTACGACTATTTCATCTCCATGTCATGATTAGATCTGCCAAACTACCTACTAATTTTAATGTTTACCTGCTTCCAATTTATTTTGACCTCTAAAAGGAAAACAATTAAGCTGATTGAACTTAGGTTCCCAAACAAAAACCATAAATTAGCCAAATCATTCGCCAAAAGAAGCACGTCATTCTTGTCAGAGTACAAATTTAAGCTCACTGAAGCACCTCTAGAACCACCACCATTGTTCTTAGACGAAATGTAATCAACTAATGACATAAGATTCCAATGGTATGGAGAATTATTCATGTACATAGTGTCTTTCAATATTTCCAACTTCTTTAAGCCTGCAGCAACTCGTTGAAGATATGCATATACTCCAGACTGAACAAGAATACCTAGGAAATATCCAACTTTCTCAGAATGAACGGTTTTGTGATGATTATACCATATTGACAAGGACTTGTATGTTCCAGAATCCAACGTTTTCTCGATATACAAATATGATGGCAAAACTATACTAACAAGCCTGGAATTCGTCATGTCCAGTACAGACTTTTCTGGAGTACCTTCAGTTTTTATTAGTGCAAGTTTGCCATATCGAAGTAAATTCGAAATGAAACTATTGATAGATACAAACTCGTGTCCACTTGCTAAGCCATTTATCTTTGAACTGGAAGATCTTTTCCATGCATTGTAAATACCCCATATAATCTCCTGCCATGTCCAAATCTTATGCAATGAGAATTTCGGATCATGTATATCTCTGAGAAATCGTATCGTTTCTAATGCCTCCTTTGAAATCAGATCAAACCTTTGTAAAGTGTGCCACGTGTCCCATTTTGCGACATAGCCAAAGCTACTATCATTCAATAGACTGCTTAATGTTTGTGGCATATTTCCCGGAAACGGGTTACTAGTTAAATTGGTGTACATGAAAGATGTATAAAAATTTCGCAATACTGTTATTCCGAATAGCCACGAAATCACCAGTGACCAGTGGGTGTTTCTAACAAACTTTCTTCCGTTGTCACCTTGCTCAAAAATGACAGCAATTAGCCAAAACAGGCCATTTCTAAAGTTTGCTAGTCTAAAAATACGATATACACTCAGCAAAAGTAACACCAGCGCTATCCAAACATTTGTCGAGAATGGAGTCATAAATATCCAAGCAGAGTAAGATGACCGGCCGTGAATTTCGTTACGTGCAATGAATAGTGAGTAGTGAATATTTTGGAAATTGACACCGTGAGGAATAATCGACAATCTCGGTTTTGATTTAATGATTGAATCAAAATAGTCGCTTTCCAGTAAGGGTAGAAACTGTTTACACATGTAATATGTAGTGTTACATTCCATTAACTCTCCAATTATTCCACGTATACATCCACTGAATTTCAAAATATTTGTGCAGGAACTTGCAGCATTCATTGCATTAACTTGTTGCTTTTCAACTTTCCTGACCAATTTAATTATAAGCGTGTCCGAGAATTGTGCCACATGCAATGTAAACGGATGGATTGGTACTGATGGACAATCATCATATTTTTTATCAATAGATGCGGGATCTTCTGTTACAAAGATTGATGATGGAAATGTTGGACTTGATAGTACGAACACCAACAAAAAACTAGTAAGCAAATTTAATGGTAGTTTCACGTGTGTGTTATTGACGATAGGAAGTATAATGAATGATGGTTGGTATACAAATTCGATATCTGAATTGCTTTCATCACAAAAGTTATTATGTTTAAGCATTTCGTCTGATACAGCGGGTAGGTTTACATTGCAATGCTTTGCAAAACGAAGTTTTATTGCCACCATTTTAAATTTTGATACGAGATTGTCCTTTGATATCTTTGTTGTATTTTCATTGAGATTATAAAGGTATGGAATCTTATATTCCAAGGAAACCGAAATGCTAATGCAGTCATACTGTTTGTCACGGCACCACCGTTCAAAATTTTCAAACTCTTTAAAACTCTTGGATGCAACAAAGGTGCATGATTTAAAAGTATCAAAAAGTATACGAGTTTGGTGAAAGTGAAATGAAGTCTTCATAGCTGATTTATGTAATCCTGCACCAGACAGTGCTAAAAATAAAATTATAAGGAATAATATTCTGAATAGAACCATATCAAAAGCAGACTTGTGTGCAGTGCAGATTTTGAGACTAATTGTTGTAATTTCTTTGATTATGCTACAGCGGGTAAATATCGTTGGCAAATGCTTTCAAACTTAAAATAAGAATTTTACTTTATAAAGGGTACACGGATTTTATATGCTTATGGGTTGTGCTCGATTGTGTACTGGTGCTACAAAGATATACCTTTGTAGTTTCACCAACAAGTACTAATGTATAAATGGAAACTTCTTTAGTAGCTTGGCTTAGATATGTGCATTCTTGTTAGAAACACCCACGTGAATGTAGGCTGATACTGTTGTGGAATATTCTATGGAAAGACGATTTTCAACAAGCTTATTATATCTATAGGACTTAAAATATAGTTTATTTGCATATCATTTTCAAAGTTATTGAGTCATTGTGGTATGCTTCGACAGGTATCATGTAATAACATTATGCGCTCCAATTTTCAATGCACGTGATTTGTCTGTGAAGTTTTCCTAATCCTTAGTTTTTCGGGTTACCAATAACATTGTCCCTGTAAGCTTCATACACTTACGTAATATAAATTATAAAACTAATATAAATAAAACGGTATATATAATATTTGGAATATCAAAATTTTAGGAATAAATCATAATACAAAATAATATGTTTAATAATTTGTATTGTTTGCAATTTGCACCGTTCATTTAACTATGTCACGTCTACTCCACATTACACAAGAATTAAATAAGTACCTTGTGACCTTATGATCTTGATTCTAAAAGATGTTACCGTGCTAGCATGTTTGCATGAAAATCGTTTTTTCAGAATTTACCAACAGTACAATATGCATGCAAGTTATATTCTTATCTCCAGACTGAAATCCTTCATAAAGAAGCGAGATCACAAATTATTTTACAAGTAAAAGTTTATGAACCTTATCACTCAATGAATAACAAGCAGCATATAAATTTATTTACAATCAATAGTTTTAAAATAGTTGGTATAAGTTTTGAAGCTCTAATTGCACCTGTGGAAAATTAAATGTACAAATTACTAATCTTGACATTTTGGAATCAAGTGACATAAACTACAAACAATTGGCAAACAAAGTTGATCGGTCTCTAGGTTCTTTTCTAAAATAATAATGACCACTATGACCAGCGACTGCTTTCTTCATTCAGGATATTATCATGCTAAGTTAAACATACCATCATGAACGTTATAGCCACAATCCAAGGACATCTCCTTATTTTTGGTACATTATTACTGATAGTTTTTTAACATAAAGAAGAAGTGCTGAAAATTTACTATAATTTCAACTTACTTCTCTTACAACTTACTAAAGTTGATAACAGGTAGGAAAATCCTCTAGTAAACTCTACAAACAAGTTTATTTTCCGAGTAAATACGTAAACTTTCGTACGTTTTATGCAAAGTTTTTAGTAATTCACATTCTTTCGAACTACTGCTCTAATATAATTCTATCAAATAAAACCTAATCCGCTTTTGTGGCTGCGACAATATTTTGTCGTAATATATTGCTGCTGGACTTTGTGCTAGGCACCAGAAATGCATTAGACGTCTGGCCTAGATTCATTATTTCAATTTGCGGAATTACGTAAATATGTAGAATAAATATACATAGGACCTCTCACCACTACACACGTAGACTGCTTACCTAATATTAGAAGATATTTGATCTTAATAGAGCATCTTAAGGAAACTTAGAGTGCATTAAATCACACAATTTTGTTTGTCTCATCATTATCTAGTCACATAAGACTTCACAAATAATTTAGTAAGATACTTGTAGGAATAAGGGAGCACTGTCATTTCATGTAAATTATTAGAATCAAGTTATCCCACACAAATACAACATCCTTCCTGCATCCACTTCATATTTAAAAGTTGGGTTACCTAGATGTGTTCCATATTTATGAGCATCTGGATGCATCCAGTTCTGAAACCAAAGTTTGTATTGCCCATTCATTACTGTCGAAACATGGTGAAATACAAACATGCTTTTACCATTAGGAAATCTTTTCCCAAGGCAAGGTACACTTTATGATTGTTTGATGTATTGCAACTGGTGTGTGCTTCTATTTGTATTTTAACTGGAACCCAACTCAACAAAAGACAAGAACATTTGGCAAGATTGAATCCAGTTGCAAGATGCTTTCACTCCAGTGTACATGTCAAAAGATTGTACGATATCAGACCATCCAAAGAGGTATTTTGTGCACACTAACCTGTGTAGCCCAAAGTATTTAAGTTACCAGCTTGGTAGAGTAAATCAAACTCTCATCGTTTTTAAAAAGGTGAAGTTCTCTTAGCCAAATTACCTCCACTAGGTGTAGACATTTTGAGTGGATCCTTTGGCTCTCTAGAACTCATTATAAATCTGCATATCATATTTCCCCAAAACAACTTTACCTAAGGAGCTGTTAAAAGGTTGGTAAATAGAATTCATGCACCAGAAAAATTTATTGCTAAAATTTTCTTCACAATCTTTGTCAAATTGGTTTAATGAAGCAACGTAATCACACGATTTTATTTCCTATCTTTCACTTTCCAATTTTGGTTATCATGATGAGTGAAATATTTTTACGAACTAGTTGAGCTAGTGGCTTTTCTCACACACATAATACACATCTCTTCTTCACAAATTAAAAGAATCATTTAAATTTTTGAACATTGTTTCAATTCAAACGAGATGGGAAACTTTACGAACTTCGTGTCTCGTTTTTACTTCTTCTGTGAAAATGAAACACAAAAACGTAGTTCTTAGTGGTATATACTTTCATTTGAAACTTTTGAACTTGAAAAAATTTCGATTGGTGGATCTTTTTAGCAAATATTTTTGACACATTAATTTCCGATGACTTTGGGTTAATGTTTTTAACTACAGTTGTCCAATCAATTCAATTTTCGGACTGAAGAAAACTCTTCCTTTTTCTTAAGCTTTCTTCCTTGGATGAAATGATCGGCAGTCAAGAATGGAAGGAGACAATGAAGCTCAACTGGAGTTTGGGACCGTTCTTATGGCTAGTTATTGTTTTCATGCTAGCACTTGCATTTCTCATAACGACTTGTTGCATGATAAAAGAATGGTTACACAAGAGAGGCTTTTGCTCAAGAAACAAGTCGGCTGCTGCAATTTCGTAAGCTAATTTGTTCATAAATGCTCATAAAATAAATCATGAAAGCAAAACTCAAACAATAAAATATCACAAAATGATATTATTGTAAATATGGTTACAAAATATTTTTTCCGAATATGATTTCCATTTTACACATCACCTTCACAGATTCTGAAAAACAAAACAATTATCTTTTTTCCTTTTCAGGAACCTGTATGGACAGACTGTTTGAAAATTCGACGGAATCACCTTTTGAAAAATATATGTGGGTGCTGGAACACAAGAATGTGATCACTATGATTGAACTAATGCTCTGAGTAAACTCTTCTGATATTATTTTGTTGGTTTTCAACTTTTACTATTGATTTTGTCAAAAAAGTAACTAAATTAAATATATGTAAGCCTAATTTATCTTGTGTACACAAATTGATTGGTAATTGGAGAAGGTATAATTGCATGTTTTTAGGATTAGTAACTTTAATGTATTTGGTATGATGTTTCTTTTATTTTCATAGTAATGTTTTTAGAAGTAAGCCTGCCACAAATTTTTTATAACAGTACTCATATCCAGAGTTGTTTAACATAGGCATTATTATAAGGAGCATGTATTTATCTAGACCATGCCTATGAAATTAATGCATTGGTAGTAAAGAGTGTGTGGGTAAAACAAACGGTTTATTAATTAACGAAGTAAAATGTGATTCAACGGAAAAACTGACAACTATGCATGAAACATTTTTGATCCCACATTTTTTGACCGTTTATGTGGTTTTAAATAAGTTTACTCAAAGTATAGACATATTTCTCTGTTAACTGAAATTTTTCCATACAATTGTAATGAAATACAATTACCAACTCGTAAAGTAAATATTTTTCTTCCATTCTAATGTAACCACAATATTCTTTGAAGTGAAAGTTGACAGCACTGGTAAATTTTCCCTACATGCCAATCAATTTCAAACGCAACATTTTCCTGCGTGGGTGAAATTCATTAATTATTTCAAGGTTTTGATCCTTAAACACAAAAATACAGGCAAACGATACAATTTCCTTGGATGAAATGGCTATTAACATTGATTGCAGTTAAGAAGATCTGTGTACTTGTATAGTAATAATGCAAATAATTATTTCTGGTCGTCTTTTGATCTCCAACCATTTGCAATGTTGTTAAGTCAAGTTTTTATGCTGTTTTCAGATTTTTAAAAAGTGATATTCAAATAGCAATCATTGTACTCCTTCATAATTTTTTATAATTTATTTTTTAGTAGTTTTACATGTATATAAAAGATCTATATTTCGTGAAAGTAATCATTACCTTCTATCTAAATTCATTAAGATGAAAAGTGATTTAGTAGTATTTTCATAAGAGATACTTGAACTCTTTCAAATTTATTTTCATTCGTTTAAGAAATAAGAAAATTACAACTCCATTCGAAACATAGAAACAGCCTTGGGGACGATACAGAAAGGGCTGTGGTTTTTATTTACTTATTTCATACACACATTGTAAAGAAGCAGAAGCAATGGTAGTGAAAAAATATTTATGCTACCCTACGGGCATTTTCCGAATGAATTCGTTTCCCTGGAATAAAATGTAATCGTATAGGCTCATTTGAAATGAAATGAAATAATAATACAATATGTGTATTTTATTAAATTTCCTTTATCTTTCCTTCTTGAAGGTCGTCTTTGTCACATCAATTATTAAATTTTCATTCGCACGAATTTCTAATAATTAAATATCGTAATAAATATTCAATTTAGGGGGAAATACTAATGAAGTCAGAGTTGTGAGCATATAATTTACTGTGAGTTTTCTATTATTAATGAAAAATATACCACGTGATACATGTGGAGTCGGATCCAATCAATTACTAAAGAGTAACAACGTAATCTGGTGTTTGACCTTTAATTCTATTACCACACAATACAAGTATGCATGCAATGAATAAATATTATCAGCTTGCGACAAAATAAATTAGCAAAATAGTAATATCAGCCTTCAATATCCAAACTAGTATGGCTGTTTTAAATTAACATATATTTATCTTTAGTAAATGATACAGTAGTAAAAGTTAATGGAAACTAAAAACTTATGCTCTGAATTACTGACTGGCCTATCCTGTTTACATGAAGAAAATGCTGAAAATTAATTTTAATCTAAAATACACTTGGATAAAATTTATCGATATCATTAATAATTAGCTTACATATAAACCGTTGTTCTTGTTCAATGAAAGATTAAATGTTAATGATTAATGTTCAATGATTAAAAGAAAAGATTGTCATTGTACTTTCTTTTTCTTGTGTAATCTTTGATGACCGTGGTCAACAACACCGTATTTTACAGTCTCTATACGTACGTTTGTAGCTTTGATATATTTTAATGTATGTAGTGACGAATACAAACGTGAATATTTTTATTACTCGATTTCCATTTTCACCAGTAAAAATCACCGTACCAAATGCACAACCAATAAGTAGCAATACAAATAAAATAACTATATTTCCAAATAGTGATGCATTCTGTGGCGGTAACGTTTCTTCATTGTTGTTTGGAATCATTTTGGAACCAAATTTTGGTAGCCAATTTGACAAGCCAGATTGTTGTAGTGCTTGAATTCTTATCCTAATGCTAGGAGACCCCCAGTTTTCTACATTCAAAACTACACTCATTTTAACGTAAACCTCAGAACCCACAGACACAAGAGATCGCCGCAGCCTTCTTAGGTCATGTCTATACTCAATAATTTGACTTTCAGGCAAAATAAATGCAGTTTTGTTACAAAGCATAAGATCATTAATGTAACTATTTCGTTCCTTTTCATAAAATATGTTGTTAACTGTATTTTGAAATGTAGACACATTACGCAAAGATTCTGGGATAATCTTTGTTTTGATTAATGGGAGTAGAGCTTCCACAATTGATTTGATTAATTTTGCTACAACTGGATGCGCACTTGATGCTTTAGTCAGGTTTTGAAATGCCTCAAACTCTTTAGTATTATGCGCACTAAAGCGATACTTTGGTTCGAGATCTATAACTTCACTATTTGCATTGATAAGTCTCATTCTTGCAGGATGAAACCTATTCAAATATATTGAATATACGTTGTGCTTATTAATCAAGATAGGAAACAATTCACTTTCGTGTTTAAACTCATTTACAAGAAAATCAAGATGACTAATTCGACTAAATATTGAAAACTTATCTTTTACTAACTGTTCAAGTGTATCATAAAGTATCGGCTGTCTAGACATAATCATGTTGTACACATTTTTATTCTTGTAAGCATTACTTAACACTATTCCAGCCAGCATGAAGGATGCCAATACAAATCGTAGGCTTGGAACATTGGCTAAACTTGGTGGAAAAGGATCACCCTGTTCTACAAGAACCTTAAGGGTTGGCAAATAGTGTAGTGGCCATCGTACTCCAGAGTTTTGTCCAACAATTTTTTGGTGAGAAAGTCGAAATATCCAACCAGAAATTAAGCTGACAAGCAAAACAAACAAAGCAGTAGACAGCCAAACGTAAAGGTCATACACATTGTGTAACTCTTTGAATGCATATGATGCATATCCCTGTTGTCCACAAATTAAAAATCGGAGACCACTTGCGTGATTTTCTACAATAAGATGCGAATTCGTATAAGCAAGTTTCTCTGGAACGACCTTCAAAATTAATTTAGGTGACAAACTTGGTTTCCATTGACGTATTTTCTTGACTGTCGTACTTTTTTCACACACTTCACCGTAATCTATAATATATGATGAGCTTTCCATTAAAACGTGAATTAATCTGGCAATTCCATATATAAATCTGTGATAATTGTTTCCTTTAGAAAGAGCAGAAAGGTGATCCTTTTCTGTCCATTTGTTACACACAATATGTTGAGAAATTCCACTTTCAGGTTCAGATTGGAAGTATTTGAAATCCACCCAAAATCCATCCCATGGAAACGTCGAATATTTGGATTTAAAGACTACATCAATACTCAATTCCAGTATAGCTTCATCCTTGAATTTCAGAAGTACAATTGAGTACATTTCTGGCTTAACTAAAAACAGCTCCCAAGCAGTTGAATTTTTGGGGGACTGAATTGCTAAAAAGAATGTGTCATGAGTGGGAGTAAATTTTACTAGAGGTAAAGGGCGGTGTAATAAAATAGTGATGCCAATCCACTGCCATAATATACTGGGATTTGTAGTTATGTATGAGTTTTCGTGCACCCAAACATTAACGCAGATATTTGACGATGACTTCAAACTTAAATATTGCTCTTGTTCCTGGAAGTCCTGCAACCTCCAATCAAACCTACCAGTATTTGGTGGAAATAACCAAACGAGTAGGGACCCTGTCCATATTTTTGAATTTGCTGTTATTTGGAAAAAGATTGGTCTGCGGCAGTATTTTGCAATGTTTGTATCTTCCCAGATAAAAGTGTAATGAAAAATGCGCGAGCAAATTGAATAATTGCCGTTGTGTACAAATTGCATATCATCCGATAGGCTTGTTTTAGGATTCCTTAGCATTACCGCGTATTCTGTCTCTATTATGTCTCGACCTTGAAAGTTTGTCACAACCACAAATAGTTTCGTACGATAAAAATGTTTGGTGGGAATGTTGAGATTTACAGGATTCGGGGATCTTAATTCGTCATTTGCCACGAATTGTAAGCGTATGATGATGTATAGAAGAATCGTATTTAGTGAACACATTGTTCTTATGTACTAGAAAGCATTTTTTAAATTTTACTACTTTATGCTAGTATGATGTGTACTTGTGATCGATACAAATTTATTTATAAAGAAATTTACAATCGAGAAAATAATTTATCATGTAATATAGTATCTGAAGATTTCCAATGCCATTGCATTAGTAACTTGTTCCGTAAAAGCATTTAGACCAGTAAACTGATAGGTGATGCCTAGAGAGGTCTAGTGAAAAAGTGTACCATTAAACCTTAAAAACAATGTCTTAAGATCGTATCGTACTTCTAAATATTTACTATTGGGTATTGTATCCATCTTTTGTACGATAAGTGTGTATTGTTATGCCTCAAAGCGGTCAAAAACACGCGCAAAACTACTTATTATATAGTGTGGTGGGCAATACTGTAAAATATTAACACATACCGCATTTCCTATATTCATAGCCTAAATTTATAGCCCCTATATTTATAGCGTTAGAAAACCGAGATAACTTTCAATTTTTAGCCTGTCTATTTTTAAAGCAGGGTTTTTTACATTCTTGTGATGATACTTTCATTTACACATGCATAATGTACATAAGTATGTACATAAATCTCTTCATAACTATCTATGCTACAAAATGTGTGTCTATGTATGTAATTTAGGCAACACAAATATTAAAATATTTATGTAATGTAGTTCATTGGGTTTCCTACAGAATAAATTTGGAGCAAAATATCTAGGTAGTTACCCTTGATTTGGATTTTTAGCCGGTCTAAAATTATAGCCTCCTTTAGGCCCACCAAGTTTGAAAATTTACCTGGGCTATAAATATAGGGGGCTATAAATTGAGGGAGACTATAAATACAGGAAATACGGTACGTAAATATGAGCTTTGTACTTTAAATTATCACAAAGGAAACTACTGGACTTTGAAAGTATGGTGCTCATAAATTTTAAATAGAATAAGCTCATCATCAGTCAGCTAAGTAGGAATTGTGTACTACAAATTTCTTTCTCTGCTCTTTATCTAACAAATACTTGTTCCGAGAAAAAAACATTGAAATAGCAAATTCATATGTAGATATGTACATGTTTACTATTATATTTTAAGCAAAATTCGTTTGTGTTATGGAACATGTATATTCCAAAGAATCTTCATTATTAACTTTTAAGACAAATTTTTGAAACCACAACAATCATAATTTTACTTGATTTACTGGCAAAGGTTTCAGTGTTTTAAGTACAATCAAACTTTTACGAGCTTTTAAATAATGTAGTAGCTAAATTATTGACACATAATTCTTAATATCATGATAAGCTCGTAAATCGATTTTACAGAGGGGGATTTTAAGAACAAGTAGTTTGGTAGTTAAAATGATTTCAGTCCTAGGGATAAACTACATCTGCCTTTTCTCCTTATGGACTCCCGAATCCTAGCAAGTTAACTGATGATATGACACTGTCATCAAATGGCGGACATATTTGGACTCTCTATTAAGAATGATCGAACAAAAAATAACACATGTATGAAAATCTTTTCAGCTAACAGCATTTCGAATTTGAACTAGTATCATCAATTAAAACTTCCGTAATGCGTTTCCCCATATTATTGCATTCTTTAATATATCAATACTTTGCAAGATTTCATAACACTGAAATGTGATTATTTGATTATATACCATGCATTATATTTGGGATAAATTGAAAGATTTTTGGGAAATATGGTTATCGGTTTTAAACCATTATTAGGCAGTATAGCTCTTCTTTTATTCCAGCAATTTACTAGCTTCAGGGAATTTCCTAGGGAATGTTAAGTTATGATTTTAAACCTCCTTAACTTACATAATGTAGCCCATGACGAAAAACATTATGCACATCTTAATCAGCGTAATAAACTATCGAATAACGTTTATTTCATGTCGATCCCGACGGGACACTATGCGACCATCATTTTCATTATGTTTTGGTCCAAGTGGCTAAGAAGAGCAATTCTACGTTCAAGTATACTAATCCAGATCAGTATAAATCTACATCATGTGCTTGATTATAAGTATACTTTTATGTACACCAGCTTATATACAAAAGTGATTTAGATTTTTTTGTGAAAAAATCACTCAATTTGCAATAATCGTTTGCCTCTAAAATCATTCATTACAAACCGTTACTAGTTTATGGAGTTATGCCATACAATTCCCAATCAAATCATCTATCATTGTTACCAGACAATATTTCATTTTTACACAAATCCGTTAGGTTAGCAGCATCCAATAAAGGTTATTCAAAGGCAGATTAATATTGATTATTGATTGCACAATAAAGTACCACGTCATATATGAACGTATCAACGTTTATCGTATAATTACGTACCACAGTTATAGCAAACTTGTTAACAACCACACAAATAACATTTAAGTACTAATTAGTATGTGCATCAATAGATGTACATCTCATCTCTCAGCAAATACTCAGCATGTTTTGGCACTATTTATGGAATCTGTAAGAGCATTGTTTTTGTTATTATTCTCTGCATATAAACTTAATAACCCATGAAAAACCTCATCACCTTTGAGTCGCTAATGAGCTTTAATTCCTTTAGTACACGCGGTAGGAAAAATAAAACGTAATTTGTAGTATAGACTTATTAAGGATGGATAACGGTTCAAAAGTCAAGTTTCCACGCCCTCATGCCTCATCAATCTCATACCAAAATCAGAAACAAAACTGTAAACTGGATATTATACATTATATGAAAAAAAAACCATAAATATTTGGAATTGTGCATATTTTCTGAGCATCTCATTTATGACTTGATGAAATCGATGATTTGAAAATTTGCATGCATGGAATATAAATTGGGAGATCAGCAGTTTGAAAGTATTTTAATCCCTATTTAAATTAATATTCTAAAGGAATGCCACAGATACATAATAAAATGAGATATTATGCATAGATTGTTGGGTGCAATTAACCTATAACAACAAACAACAACACATGAACTCATAATACTTTGATTTACAGAGTATTTGATTAGTAAATTGGTGTTAGTGGTAGTGACTACTCTCAACCATATTTTTCCTTGTTTGTTTTAACCTTGATCTCACTTTCGTATCCCATTTAGCCCCAAAATGACATTTGGAAAACTTGCAGTGTTAACTCAGATCTTTACATTAATTATTCTTTTTGCGCCCCCTTTTCAATTTCAAAGACTAGGTATTTGGGATCAACCCTATTTCCAGGGAGTACTGGCATCTCTTCCTATCGTCGACTCTGACAAAGAATTTCGTCCAATGCTTCAAGATGCAGCAAACAGACCTGAAGTCACAATTGAAGACGGCACTCTAAAAGGATTTACCTTAAGAACAGTAAATGGACGACAAATTTCAGCCTTCCAGTCAATTCCATTCGCAAAACCTCCACTTGGACCGCTGAGATTTCGTGACCCTGAGAAAAACGAGCCATGGAAACGGGTCCGTGATGCTCTACCACGGAGTCCTGCATGCACCCAAACTGATTTCGTTCAATTGCTGCGACCCCATGGCCAAGAAGATTGTCTATATTTAAGTGTTTACAGTCCTCACAGCGCTCTCACTTCCAGAAATGTTTCCAGCTATCCAGTAATGGTTTTTATACACGGAGGAGCCTTCTTTTACGGAAGCGGAAGTTCCTATGGACCAAAGTATCTATTGGAGAGAAACGTCGTTCTTGTGACAATTAACTATCGCCTCGGACCTTTCGGATTCTTTTCCACAGGGGACGATGCCAGCCCCGGAAATCAAGGGATGAAGGACCAAGTGCTCGC
>JAQIXX010004114.1:0-17263 GCA_034700605.1 Willowsia nigromaculata
CTTTACTTCGTAATTGATGATACATATTATATAGAAACTTCTAGCTCTTTTAACTTTAAGCGTCCCCTTTATGTTCTGTTAACACGTAATACATTTTATGGACGAATGCATGTATTTATTATTATTATGCGGTATATTACACAAATTTAGCAGTATTTGAAAGAATTGGAGCTGCATTAATCTCTTGATAAAATAATACTCTGTGGAGGCTTGCCGAGGACTCGAGGCAAAATGTAGTGGAAAACCTGTTGTTTGTTTCTGCGGTTATTTTCAAGTTAAGCGTGTCTTGTGGAAGTCGCTGTTTTGCAAACCAAAAAGCTGTTTTCATGATAAATTATAAAAACCAAATGTTCCAGACTTAAACCACATTACATTTACCATCATGGCATGGCATAATCAAGTGTATTCCTACAAGTACACAAGCTCCTATCCATCAAATTTGTAATATGATTCTACAAATTATACAGTTACGTATTGCTATATAATATTTCGTAATGGACTGTCTGTCAATGAACAAATGATTCAGAGCACATAAGCTTTTACATAGCAAATACAGACACCACCAACAAGTGAGCAAAACAATTTTCGAAACAAGTTGTTGTTTTTTTCTCCCTACGAAATGTTATCTTTGTGTAACAGCTAAGCTAACAGCAAAGCAAGATGCTACATTTAACATATTTGTAGTTCACTGATCTTATTAATCTAAATACTCAAATAACCAAAATACCATAAGATCATGAAATTTTATAAACAACTTTTTTCATCAAGAGCATGTAAAAGCTTGGTCGTTTAAAGATATAATAGAATAATAAGTATAGATGTAGGCACCTAATGATGCAACGGAGACAAGGGAAGACATTGGTTGAGGTTTTCCAAAGATGCACTTGGCCTACTATTCCAGAACTGCCACACAAAAATATCTTGTCGAAACAAAGCCATATATATGTATATTACGTAGCTTTTTAGAATAATAAGGAGATGATATATGTTGGAAGCATTACTCTTAATCAAAAAGACGTTTTCGATAAATGCATTCCATGTGTCATATAATCATATAAGCTATATTTAGCTATGAAAAACTGAGGATTAGTTCGGAGAATATAAAACGGAGTATATATAGTTAATTGGGAATAACGATTATCATAATAATGACAAAGCCATTGATGCAGTCATGAAAAACATGGAGATGAGTTGAGCTACAAGAAAAACCACCCACAACGCCAATACTCCGTATGCGTGCACATGACCAATCAGCTTTCTGATGAGTTACTTCATATATGTATTTGTGTATCTGGCATTGTGTTGCCAACCAAATGCCAAATTGTATGAAATTGTATGAAAGTAAGCTAGGTAAAAGGTAATGAGGTAATGTAGCGAAGGAAAACGAATGACAAAATAATGTAGGTACTTACCGAACAAAAAGACTTCTCCGTGAAGGTCAGTACGTTTTCTCCTTGAAGAATTTGCGTTGCAAAAACAGTTGCTTTATACGAGAGTTTTCTCTCAAGGAAGTTCATGAAATAGCACCAACGCAAGTTTTCAGTCAATTTTCAACGTTTTATTTCTATCCAATTTTTGAAACAGCTTTTTTTGTAAGAATTCCAACAGTATTGATTTTTAAAGTTTTAAAATTAGGTCAACTCTTCAATCAGTTCCCACTTTATCGTATATAACAGTAAGTTTTAAGTATAAAAGTTGCGAAGAGACTACCAAGTATGAACGCTTAATTGTAAGGTACAAAAACGAGATAAGTGTATGTAAAATTTGATAAACTTATAAACACGATATTAGATGACAATTGTAAGATTAGACACGATTATCAGAGTGAAAAAATAATGCTGACTGGTTTTCTTTCAAAGTAGTACTATAATATAGGCAGGTAGATGAAAAAATATATATTTTTTAATTTTTCATGGAAATCTAATAGATAATGTGTTTCCCAATATATATTTGCTATTCGACTAATAAAAAGTAATTTAACCGGGTTATGTATGAATGTTTATTTTTATACAAACAATAAAAAAGTAAAGAACTGAATTGTACGCACTATATCTTAAATACTTTTTTGGCTGGATAAATTGACAAGATAATTAGATTGAAAAGGTAGGATTGAAAAAACAATGAGAAATGCCGTATATTATGCTTAGGTATGTTTTTGCGAATGTACGACAAAATAGAAAATTTGAAATTGACTGGATGACAGATATTGCGGTGTTATGTTATTTTTATTTATGCAGTCGGTCCTCTCTCCTATCACTGTTGACGCTCAATCGGCAAATTTGTTTTTAAGTCAGTGTTGACTGTCGATATTTTTGACAGGTTGAGCGATATATCTTCTGTTTGTCTGTGTGAGGTTGGCTGGAGTTGTTTCAGCAGCAGGCAGAAGAATGGTACTGTTGTTGATGGTATCAAAGCAGCTGGAGAAAACAAGTAGCAAGTAATGTTGTTACTTGAATGGTAGTAGCACTGATGATAATGGCGATATATGTAGTACAATGCTTGCTTGTAGTACGATGTGAGGAGACCGTGCTTTAAGACGTTTCGTCCGTGCGTGTGAGCGACCATGAGAATGAAACTACTGACTGGCAAGCTGAACGCTTGGAACACTGCGAAAAAATCCAGCAAAGAGCTGCTCCTGCTGGCTTACTTCGCATAAGAGAAAAACTATGGAAAAACCTGCTGCCTTTGGAAAATCAACGTGAAGCAAAGTCGTAGAAATTCGCATTGGTCTGAAAAGCGAGTATGTAATGTCATGTCGAATATGTTCTGCAGCACACATATTATTATATCCATGAAAAGTTATTTAGATAGGTTGTAGCTTCAGCTGCAAAGCTAAAAGCGTTGTTGCTGGCTGTGAGAGCGCATTGCATTATTCTTATTCTGTAGTGGTGGTGGCGGTGCCTGCACGAAATCTGCCCACACACAAGCGATAGACAGAAGCATAGCGTACTAGTAAAAAACAGAGTGAAACGCTGTCTCATGTTATTTGATTCATATAAAAGCAAAGCATTATTCATGTATATTAAAAAAGCTGAGTAGTAGTGCTTTATGTCTGTATGAACTTACTGAAAAAGCCCATAAATATCCAGGCAGATGGATGGTGGTAGTGTTTTAGATTTTAGATACAGAGTCAGAGAAACTCCATGTGGTTGGTTGAGTTTCGTGTGATATCTATGCTTGCTTCGATTGTCTGATGGTATGGAATATGGAATCATTATGGACAGCGTGTAAAATTTCTTGTCGTTTCAGTTTACAAAGAACGACGAGGCAGAACATGGAATTGTACAGAAAGCTAGAAGGAACATTATTTTTGCCTTTTAAATTGCCACTTTTTGATGGATGAGGCTATCAAAAATGAAATTGTGAAATTGGTATCAGACATTGAAAATTCATGAGTTGAAAGGAAGGAAACCTGGCTTGCTGTTTGAATAAATTTAGTATTGCTGCTGAATTGGTCAGACTCCATGGTTTGGATTGAATGTGAAAACGTAATTTGAGATGTGTATAAAGTATTTAATATCATTAGAAAACTTTTTTTGGTAGCAGGTTGGCTAGTTCTTAGTTAAAATTTGTGCTCGCCCATTATTGTGACCAACGTGCGGCTAGCCATAACATGAAAGGGAGATTAATTGATGCTTTCATCTTAAACTTGATGATTTTTGGCATTTTACGTAACAAGACATAAAGGTATGAAATGAAATATGTATCAGACTGATGAAAACATGATGAATGTCAAGTCTTGTCATTGTCATTTGTAAGAAAAACATTGTCAACAAGGTCCTCTATGCACCTTTTGCTTTTTTATAGGTATAAACATAAGGTATCCATTTGACATAATGAAGAATTATAACAATTGTTAGACTCAGGAACAGGCACCAGATAGTCGGCTACAGCTAAAAGGGCAGCGCTTTTAAATGCCTGCTACAACCCACCTTATTGTGTAATTAGATTATCAGCTATTTTAATGTCTCTTTTATGCTTCGGACATCTCGGGTGCCATTAACAGAGTCATAGAAGCGTCCACTGCGTTTACATCTGCATATAATTTTACCTTTACATACACAAACCAATCGTATTTTTGAAACTCTACCGTATACTGCAGAACGAAAATTTATACAAAACTGTCAAGGTAGAAAATCTTGAAAAAATATTCCTATGAATCATCAATCCTTCCAATTTAAGCCTCTAATTGTAACTCAATGATTAGACATACATAGCTAGGTATACATTATTGTTTAGGCCGCATAACGCAATATTAATATGACTTATTGAATATATTTTTGATTTTTCGTACTATGATAATCCAAAAGCCAATAAAATGGAGCTTCAATTTTGTAATTCATATAATTGTATATTCGTAACACGCTTATTCTGACACTTTTTCTATACTTTTCACACATGCCTCTTTGCCTGCCCACAGGATTCATGAATGCGTTTTGTGAAATGCTACAACTAAATAATGAAAAAGTCTACTTAAAGATTGATTTATAATGAGCATTACTCTCATCGTAAAATATTGTACTTTTGCCTTGTTTCAAATCACAATTCGTGTTAGCTATGTTGCATTTTCATTAGTAAATTGCAACCCATTGAAATAAAAAATAAATGTACCTTTGGTAAAGCGTATTATTTTAACTCTATATTTTAAAAATAGGTAGTTGGTTGAGATAAGCTAGTGCAGACGCTGAGCTACGATTGCTTATTTAGGGAATTCGATTACCAAGTTTATACTACAAATCAATGTGTATATAAATGAATTATTGTTTTAAAACAAGCATAAGATAGAATGTCCCACTCAATCTGTAATGTAAAGCATATTAAAATGAAGATTGAAGTATGTAGGCTTTTTACAGATTGCTTTAGAATATCTGAGAAGAACTAACATAAATGTATATAACATATTACATTTATTGTCTAATAATTAATTTTAAAGCAGGAATCGAATAGTCAATAGTGGCACAAAATCAGACAATAATTTATCAAATCAAAACCATAGGTGTGGTTTTAATGTGATGTAAGAAACTATCATAAATTGGCTGCTACATGAAGTATTTACAATGAGGATAAACATAATAAGTATTAGTTGATTTTTGTCCCGAGAAATTCGTCCATGCACAATTTTTCATGTTTTTATAACTTCACAGTAAAAATTTAAATAAGTTAGCCATGTGCATGCTTTCATTCATCAGCAACTTATCTTTTATAGGTTATGTTATGCTGGAAAATCAAAATCATTAATGTTTACAACAAAAAGTACGTCAAATCGTATTATTTTGGCGAAATTAGTTTTCCAATAATAGCTCTCTGACTCTTCTGATTTTATGACATCTGAAATTACACGTATGTAAGTACTTTAGTTTTCATTTTCGCAATTTGTTATCCTTTGCCTTTTTAATGTATACATATTTACGCTGTTTTCCTGTTTCTGAAAGTCAGCTAAGGTCAGGAAACAATACTCTGAATGAATAGAGGAAGACGAACTAAAACTCAATTCTATACATATAGTCATCAGTCTTGCACGCTATGGAAAGTACTTATCCTATTCTGTAGCGTCCCGCTGTTGAAACTGAATTGTTACTTCTACCTACTTCTACAATACGTAAAAATAATTTGGTTATGATGCAACACATAATTACAGTTCCTCTAACACAAAATCTTAAAGTGGTCAAGAGACGCATGTTATGTTGTTTTATGTAAAGTATTTTATACGCAGTAACATCCACTATCCTCTATATATGTTAATACGCATCTTCATAACTCAACCAATTGATGGTCAATGAATGACGTATTACCCATAAAAACTCACATTTCCTTCCTTTAATAAAATTTATATAACATGGTACTAACTTAATTATTTACAGTTCTTAATTTCAACATGTGAGGTAATTGTTACAAACAACATAAATGAGAATGTTGAACGATAAGAAAACCTCATGCGATACATCATGAAATTGTCTGTCTGTCAATACCGATTCTTTCTTCGCATTTTGTTCCATTCATGCAATCCCGGCGTAACAATTGATTACCTACTTATGTGTAAGATTAATACAGATTCAGACAAAGTGGGTTGGGGAATTACCAGCATGATTTAGTATGCCTCGTGAGGAAAAACGGTAAGCCCATACGCATTCATTCGAATATAAAAACATGCCCAATAGGGATGCTAGTGCTGAGTGCAATTTTTTATTCAACTTTGGTTACTTCAAACTATAGTGATCATAAGAAATATTAAAACTTTATATTATCCATAGCGGATATACAGTGAAAACAACGCTGGATATAGGCATAGGTAGAAAATCTGTGGGTACCTGCTAATAATGGTGTGTAATCATGCATCATCATCGTATTATAGTTTCCAATAAAACCAACTTACAAAACATGAGCAATGTCTGAATACATTCAATCCATTCGTATTGCAATGAACGCTTATATGTTTTATTGTTAAAATTTTACAACATTGGGATGTTACCATTGCTGTTCATAAAGTTTAGTGAAATTGCTGTTTTGCATGATGTGCATTGTTACTCGGATATATGTATTTATCTTGAAAATATATTGAGCAATAGGATAGAATGGGAAACATAATTAATGCAAACAAAAACATAGCATAAGGCAACAGATCCGTTAATATATAGGTAGGTACGCAGACTCTTGTTGATGCAATTTTCCAGCGAGTCAAAATGGTGATATGCAATAACATTAGTCTTTAAATAACGTAATCACTATCTTGCGTCACCAATGTATTGTCTAGTCTTTAATATCCAATTGCTTTAAACTTTGAAAGCCGATGAATAAACAGTTTTAAGATGAGATTAACTATAGCTATTCAGCAATACCAATTAAAATCTCTCCCATGTAGTGATGTTTTGTATATAATAGAATTAGAATTAATATTAGAATCCTTTTATTTCGGTCAGTTTGATGTACATTTCATGCGAAAATGTCATTAGGTTTCTCAAAAATCTACTAAAAGTTGCACCTACACAATTTTCTATTTTATACATACAGAATGTATGCATATCCAGAAGAACTACAATTGCAACCTCTAGCGTTTGCTGCAGTTTAAACAGTTAAGTTTCTAAATAATCTATTAGTTATATATGCACTAATGACTAGTCACATAACAAAGTATGATGGCCAATATACAACTTGCACTCCGAATTTATAGCATAGAATAAACAATGATGGATTTGGAATCTATATCTAGTAATGAGTATTATAGATGACTATATATGAGTAAAGTAAACCCCAGTCTCAAGGTCAAAACAACAAGATGCTCTCAATATCCGCTAGGTGTATCCGCTCAATATTTTTATGCGTCGCTTTCTGGTAAATTGCTTATGACATTCAGTAACATTACGTTTTTCGCACGGACTTGGTCATTCCAAGACCGGTGCTCGGCAGAGAAATCCGTGGAGTTGAACAGGTTAGCATTACAGAAGAATACTGCACATTTGCCCGCCCGATTCTCACTGGAAAAAACTGGTTCTAAGCATATTCATTTTCACAGAGCTTTAGTAACTTACTTTACTTGTTATCTCTCTGTTTAACTTATGGTTGGAGGAAATTGTTGCAAGTATTGTATCCTAAATAGTTCAGCAAAGATGTACCTGTACACAGATTTATATAATTCTTAAGGTACTTCAATCAATAAAATTATGAAATGTTTTAATGCATTATGGAACTACATATATTAATGAACAGATATGTTCAGATCATTGAAAAGAAATCTCTCGTGAAACAAGAACAACATTGTATTCAAACTACATGAAATAAAGACTTATTTACAGTATGAGCCTTTTTGGAGCCCGCATACGCAGATAATATTTCATTTTTATAAAAATACATTCAAATACATATTATATGATTAAGAATTCAATTATCGTAATACATATAATCAAATCATTTGTGATGCTAATGCATGAGTGACAGTGATTTTCCGTAAAAACTAATGAAGAGATGAAGTCAATCGGGCTTACAGATATGCGCACACAGAGTGTTACAGTACAGTAAAATCCGTGTAAAGTTGTAATTAATTACATATGATTTAAACTACAAAAATTCAAACCATATTGTCTATCAGTCTGGATGCATGTCTCACACTAAAAAGTTTTCAGGTCTTTTTCAATTTTTTTCGTTTATCTCACTAAATAGTAGACAAATTTTTAATTTTGAAACATTTTGAACCTCTCAGTGTGACATCAACGTAAACTTTTACTTCACTTTCTCCATAACTCTTTTTGAATAAAAACGGCCTCAGTATGTATGTGAATTACCTGTGCGTTTAGCATTATATAGAAACGTTGTGTGCCGGCATATGCATAGGAATTTGATGCAGAACATGATTAAATTTACCAGGCTGTTGAATTAAAACAGCCAAACAATAATTTCTAAATGACTAAACCTCCTTTCTCCTGGAAAAAATATCCTCCTACATTCTTCATATCAGCAAATCCATTATCTGTTCCACGAGCAAGTATTGATTGGTATTGGTAGGCATTAAAAATTACGTGTGCATGTTTTTCAAGGTTGAAGGTATTATTCAATATCCCCAAAAACAATAAAACCAGAGAGATATTGTTTTCCAAAATGTTATGACCGTGACGTTTAAAATATTACTAGGCGCAAATGTAGGAAAGCATATGCATATGTCAATGCCAAAATTTGTTTAATAATAGATTAAAACTATGCATGAATGTGAATAATGTAGTCTTTTTATTTATAACGTCCAACAATTGTTTTTAAAAACATTCATTTTGACCTTACTTTGAGTACTTTCTTTTCCTGCTCTTTTGTTTTCGTTAAAGATTAGTAAAAGTATATGAAACAGTCATATTAAAACTCCATCATAAAATGAAATAAGCCGTAATTTGTTTTCAACAGATTTCTCAAAACAAAGCTGTTTTTCAGTTCCGGATTGTTTGTATCTCCAACTTATGCTCCTTTCACGTAACAAGTGGGATTCTGAGCCCTTCAATGTATATAAGATTATTATGTACTTCAGTTGTACATACATATATGTATGTACAATATATATGCAACTCGGAATGAGTGTTGAGTTTTTAACAATCAGCAATCCATTGTCAATCCTCAGTCCTCACTCAGTCGCAATAATAGAGCTATTCAAGTTTTAAGCTTTTCTCAGTACAGCCCAACAGCCGCGGAAATCCATTCATAAATTACATAAGAGTATCTGAGTTACCATTTATACTTTCACTCACTCATGTTGTTTAAAATATTTGGAATAAATTTTGAGAGGGGCGCGCGTGGGAGTGAGCTGAAAATGAAAGTAAAATCAAATGAACAGGTGGTACAGTATTATTATCATATTCATGTAAATGTTCGTGGTTCGAAATATTTGTTCAATTAGAGAATCAGAGCGCGTATAATACCTAAGTTAGAATAAAACCGTGTAACCAGTTCGCTGTAAGCAAAGGCACACGACTATTTCATACCTCTTTAGCATAAAATGGAGGACATTAAGGTAGCATGTAAAATACTTCCCTCTGTAAATTTGTCATCGTTCTCTGAAATCAGTTTTCTGCTTTGCGTAGGAGCTTGTGTAATGCCTTTTCCGCCATCCTGGATGAAATTATTCATGTGTTCAATGTAATTTTCACTAGTGACTTGTCTTGACCATTTATCCTGGATATTATGCTCATTTAAGCGTGAGTCAATTACTGAAACTTCTATTCAATTTTCCTCAGTGAGCCAATATTTGTGCATACGAGCATAAGTGGAATTCTGGCAAAAATATAGTTCGACACAGCGTATAAATGTAAACACTTTATTCAAGGTTGTTTGCAAATATATTTATGCTTGAATATAAAAGGTACAGAGTATTGTGCAAAATACTTCAGAGAAATAAGCTTGAGAAATGAGAAAACACTTCTGCAGGAGTACAACAGCAAAAGCATTACTGCCAACATCATCAAAGCAGTAAAAAATTATGCATGAGTTGGCGAAAATTGACTAGAGGGAGTACTCATATTTGTCATTGGATGATAATGATGTGCTGCGTTGGTGGTGATATAACAGACATGAAATTCTAATTCAAGAGCTTTACTGGGAATAACCCTCCATTAAAGAGATTATTAAATCGACTTGTGTACATAAGATAGAAAATAGTCTCTACTTTTTGCCATTAATAGCTGGAGAAGGTGAGTGGTAAAAGCGAAGATAATAAACAGTAAAATCAATAGAGTGTAAAGTTTACATCGTGATGCAGGATGTAACAATGTCATTTCAATGCATACAAGAAAAGAAAGTCATTTCATCGCTTTCCTTTCGTCGTTCTCTTTCTAACCTATTTGCTCAACAATCACTTTGCCTACATAGATAATAACAACAAAGTCTCGGACCCATTTCCTTTCCCCTACACTTGCTTTCGTCAACTTTTTGGTGTGTTTTCTACAGCAGCTTACATTACTGAGCCGCTCTAAATGTAGATACTCGTGAACGCTCAATTTTCTAGAATTCCATTTTTACCTAACAATCAAATGAGGGAAATGAAAAACTCTCTTGTCATCTTTTCTTTTAGCACAAAACTGTATACACGGCTCTTTATGGCTGGATGTCTATTCCGGTTCAGTTGGCTGGCGTAAGTTAGATTGTAGTGGTGGAGAATGATCGTGAATGAAGTTCATGGGGAAAGTCGAGTGATGTTTTGCTTTCTCTTTCCAGGCAGTCTTTTATCTTTCCCTGTTTTGACTGAACATGTACACACTTTTCTACACACTGACGTCAGTCTCTCATCAGTCTCATCTCCTAAAAGCAAAACTCCATCTATAATAGCTGCCTATACATTTTTAAGTACACAACTGTGGTATCTGAATGGTAGCCAGAGAATCGTAGAAACTTTCTAAGATACTTACAGGCATACATGCATAACAATCTTTTTCAGTTTGCTTTGGCGTGAAAGGTTTAACTTTGGAATATACACTTTATTTCCCTTCACTGCACTGTTTTAATATAATGACTGGCTATTAACTGGTTTCGTTTACTATTTTGTGGTAGTCAGTCAGTAGAAAACATTTTAATGCCCAAATATTATCTTGAAGACTTTTTCTGTGCATTGGCTTTAAGAAGTAAAGAAACGTTATTAAATCGACTCTATAGAAAGTCGAATCAAAGTTATGCATTAATAACACTTCCCGAAAGGTGATTTTTTCTTTAAAGAAAAAGTTTTCAAGATGATAAATGAAAAACGTTGATAAGCCATGAAAATTCAAAAGTCTACAAGAGACAGGGTTACGGTCCGGACTCCGACCATTAGAGACTTAAAGCAACATATTTCATGTCTTTCTTGAAATCCTTGTAAATGTTTAGAATGTAATGCAATATTCCATCAGCGTCTCAGGTGTCTTAACACAATCCCAACTATGTAAGAATTAAGCCATGTCATAAAACAAAATTTGTTAGCACGATGACTTCAATGTGTATTGTTTCACAGGATCAGCTACAAAATGATATTGAATAAGAGAAATAGAATGTGAAGATGCTTTCACTTCCATTTCCGTCTCCAATAGTTAGCTCAACAAATCGTTTTCTTGATTGTGTCAGTGAGTGTAATACAAATGCGAATTATACAGACGAACGAATCATTCATTTGCATTACCTCGAAGAACTCTATCAAAGAATGCATGAAATATGAAATTCAGCATTCAAACTTCAAACACATATGCGCTTGATGTGTGACCAAGCACGTGGACAATGTAAGATGAGAGTTATTGTTAAATTAATATACTTAAATTTTCTGGTGTTTTGTGCATTCCCAGCGTTTTGGCCATAAAATATATTGATTATATTTGATGACATCTTTGCATAAAAAAATTCTTACAAACCATAAAAATGGCGGTCTCCTACATGGAGGATCACGAAATTTTTATGACAAATTCAAGTCACTAAAAGCTGAACCAAACAAGAGATGAAATATTTACATATTATGCATACATGTGTGTATTAGCAATTTGTTTCTGGCTACTAGACTCAATAAAAAATAAAAATGAAGCATATTTTATAACCCTGTTTAGCCCTCCTAAAGTGCCGTGCTTTCAGAAAAGTTTTCGTCTTTTATTCAGAACAAAACCTATCTAATGTTGTGTTTTAATGCTCGTAATATTCCATTTTATCTTTTGGAGTGGTTCTTATAAATCCCTTTTCTTCTTGAATGGACTTAATGGTGGCGAGAGTGGAGAAGTGACGGAGAAAAAGACACACTTTCCTTTCCAAGTTGCGGCTCAGCAGAATTTTTAAGTAGCTCATCATCAAGTATTTCATTCGTTCAATGTATTATTAAGATAGTATATTAAGCGAGGTAGTTTTTCTCCTTCGGGAATTTCAAGGGTTCTATTGTGGGTAACATCCATATATTTTACAAACGTCGATTGCTAAACTTAAAAAAGAGTATTTTGTCATCCTAAAAATGCCTCATGATACAAAAACCTTACTGTTCCTTTTATTTGATTGCATGATGTACTATTATAAAATCCGTTTTGTGCTCCATTCTATTTTTCATCCAGAAAAAAGTAGAGGAAAGTGTGTCATCCAATTCTTTCATTTCGGAATTTACAAGCCATTTTAGCGTAGATTTAATTATAATGTTTAAACCATATACCTACATCATATAGTTTGCTTCATGCTCGAATAATTTTGTATTGAAGATTGTATGAGACTGAGTGAGAATACAGAGAGAGTGAACCGACCATGCTCACACCAGCAAAGCTGAGTGGAAACTGAATTTTAGTAGAAAACTTACGTGCCCTTTTCATATTGCCATTTCAACTACACAATACATTCCGCCCGAGTAATATTGGAAATCGCAATAAGCTGTTTTTTTTTGCATGGCAGAATTTTTGACTTGGGCAAGGTACATATACGTCCAAATACTAGCTAACAAAAATTCGATTATTAATAAATGATTACAAGAACTATGTAAAATATCTATATTTTTTATAGGCATAGGTACATTTGAGCAAACACATCAAGCTAAATAACACAGTACCCACTCAAGTACGTTTTTTAAAGCCGCTCAATATGTGAAATTGACTTAAGAATTTAAGAATTTTCAACGAATAGTATGAAGATATACATAGTACTAAAGGCCTACTCTGTCAACTGAAAAACATGACATTTGTTATGCCACAATTGGAGAAATTTAAGCAGTTGGATTCATTCAACATAACAGCCTCAATTTAAAAAATTTTATTTTCTGAAGCAAGATTCTTTACAATATTTTTTAGAACAATGTAATATAGGTATGTAGGATATACCATCATACACATAACATTAATTGTATAGAATCCTACTGTGACAAAGCATAAATTAGTTATCGGGAAAGCATTTCATAACAATTTTTTGATTTAATTATATTGAACACATGTCGAATGAAGCACACTGTTATTAATATTTCATTTATATTTTAGCAAACACCCTTTAGAAACATAAAATTACTCTAGCATACAACTACAAACATTGTAATGAACAATTTGCAGGAATGAAACTACCAGATGTCCTTCTATTTGTTTTTTGACTTTCCATTTTTTGCAAGGTCTTTTCTGTTTTGCAGATAAATCCAGAGTGCCATCCTACATACTTATTTTAAGCTCGAACATTCCTACATGGATATATATGGCACTATATAAATGTGCTTAAAAAGAATTTCGTTGTTCGCACAAAAATGCTAAAAGAAGAATGACGCTAGAGAGAAAACTCGGTTAAGTATGGATACACTTGGCAAATGATGGAGTCTGCGCAAAGAACTACAGAACAACCGAACAACACAAGCACAGCCTGTCTCATACTCATATGTATGATCACATAGGTATACATACTTATGCACAACTTTAGTAATGTCTGCTTCTGGCGTCTAATGTACATCCTTTTTAGTATTATAAGATAATGCTCACTACTGGAGAAGCTCATACACACACGCTTTC
This sequence comes from Willowsia nigromaculata, assembly GCA_034700605.1. Classification (NCBI taxonomy): domain Eukaryota; kingdom Metazoa; phylum Arthropoda; class Collembola; order Entomobryomorpha; family Entomobryidae; genus Willowsia; species Willowsia nigromaculata. The sequence goes on from JAQIXX010004114.1 coordinate 13,938, forward strand.
TCCAGGCCACTAGACATACTCTCTGTACCTTATTATGTTGTTTAGTTCCCTTATAAAATGTGCACCCACCACCTTCTTCTCATGCTATTGATAAAAACTTTCTCCACTTGAGCTGTATCTGGGATATGGTTTCATCAACATGCTTTGTAAGCACAACTTCACTGCGACGACTCGAGCATTTCTACATGGTAAAGTGAAGGAGTATATGTTTGCAGCGAGGATATAAGAAATGAGCAAAGGATGTACAAAAATGAATTGGATGCCATACAATGCCAGAAAGGGAGAAAGAAAGTTTGCTTCTGTGACTGCCACCAGAGATTGAACAGCTGCCAAGGATATTTAGGTCAAGGGTTCTAGGCTATGTTGGTGGCGGTGGAGTGGAGCTGCCTTTTCTCGGATGCGATGCGACTTGTTACGACATGTTGTGTTCATGAGTCGGGCTACCACTATTATACGTACTCAAAGTATTTGGCCAGATATACAAATGGTTTCGTTGCTATATCATAATATGAATGTGGGCAATGTAGGTATCTACCATATAGGCACAGGGTAGTCCTTTTCCACACCTACACGCGCTATTCGTAGTTTCTTCGTTTTATAACTCGGCTTGCTTATGATAGGGCTATAGACAATTTTGGTTATTACGATTAAGCTGGAAGAAAAATGTCTCTCCTAAAACGCAAATTTTCTTCCTATGGGAAAGTTTGTTTCGACTAAAAAATAGGATTCAAGAATTTATATGGATGTACACTTTTATATAAAATATTCTGTAAAGTTAAAACAATGCAGTTATTTCGTCATCTCTAATCGCTAATTTTTCAGGTCAGTCAAACTGGCTAAAGATACGGACGCCACAAAAAAATCAACAATGATTTTATGCACCCAAAAAATTAATAGAGTTAGCATACTTACATATTTAATTTTTGAGCCAGTAAAAAACTATATACTTATACACTTCACATGAGCTAGACAGGTATGTTGTTAATTGAGATTGGAGAGTCGATTTTAAGTTCTAATTTATCAGGCCTTAGAATTTTGTAGGTGTTACAGGATCATTCTCATAAAAAGCGTTATAAAATACGCGATACTTACTCACTAAAGGACCTCCCCCTTGTCATACGGTTTTAAAATCATATTTGATCTTAGATATAAAAAATATTTGATTTTAAAAGACACACAAACGCATATGTAACTTGTCAATAATAATGAAGATAATTTTCTACTTTAATTTGAACATACAGATTGAATTTCAATAATGTTCTTTGTAACCCTGTGCTCGAGCTTCTGCTGCAGCAATAGAACACACATAATGAACACGAGCAGCTTTGTGGTTGGTTGAGTCCATCCTTTGATAAATATTCCGGTGAAAGTTTCTAAACACGTATCTTTTTTTTCGCTATTTCAGTGTTCAATCGAAGTTTGGGATTTCAATCCTTTCGGAAAATATGAATCTGGCTTGTGTACATAAACTGAAACTTAAAACTGGAAAGTATTACATTATGCCTGACTTTCAAGAATACGTACACTCCTGCTTTAGCAGTGTATTCTTATATTCAAGGTCAAATGTTGGAAGCCTTTGGATGATGGCTTCCACCATAATTTCCCTATTTGAAGAGTTATTTCTGTTCCAACTCCGAGCTTAGAGATATCTTTAGGCATCTTTTCTTGAAAGTAATGTCTAGAAAACTACATTTCAATTTCACTCCTGCATTTGTTTTTGTTTGTATACACCTTTTGTTTCAATAACCCTGAAACAACCCAGATGGTGGAACATCTTTCTATAATGTCAAAATTCTTACATTTCATGTCATCTTCTAGGAAAACCACTTTTTAAGCAAACAAAGCCATCTCGATCATAACCAAGTCAGAAGAACCTGGCTTTTTGAATTCATCGAATTTATGATTTAATGAAGGATCCATTACATGCAACAAAATATGAATTATTGCTGCATAATACTAGGTATATTTTATAGGATAGAAGGTTTCCAATTTAACAAAGGATTTGATATGGCACTACGGCATGAAACGTATAGTAAATATTTTTTTTAAATCTGTAGGAAATGCTGAAGGCTGCGAGTCATAGTTTCTTAAATGCCTTTCCAGCAAGCCTTTCCACACTAATGTATGCTGGGCTTATATAAACAGAATTTTTTCACTACGTTTCGGTTTCCTACAGTAATTTCCAGTTTCCCTACAGTATGTACAGTAATTTGTTCACGTGCCAAGCGACGTCCTTGCGTGTTTTATCTTCTCTTCTTTGAAAGGGAAGTTACTTCGCTCACACTTTCTTCCTTGACTGAATGAAACCAAATCAGCTATCATATTACGCATTACGCAGGCAATGGTATTCCTCTTTTGATTCAATTCAATACAAATACCTTGTTCCTTTGTTTTTTCGCCCTTTATGATTCTTTTGTTACCTGCCATCGTATAGATATTGTGTTTCGACTGATATTGTTTTCACTGTTCCAATAATTGTTTTCACAGAAGAAAGGATTTCTGGATTTCGTATATTTTCTTTTTCCTCCACGCTTGACAATGGGGAACTTATAGTCTTCCTACATATGTTTAATGAATAATTGAATGAGAAAGTGAGATGATAATAAAGATGTAAAACATCAACCTGCTCATATTCATAACAATATGTATGAAAGAAGAAATGATCACATTTTATGCATTTGATGCTTAGATAAAAAATTAAACCAGGCAAATAATAACGAGCGTTTATCATAAATGAAAACAGTATTTATTAAAAAAATTTAAAGCATGATTTTATTAACATTGTTAGGATTTAAATGAAATAAACTGAAGACAAAATTGAATCAATTCCAAAGAAAATACAAGTAGTATACATAAACCATGAAGATTATAATTTCTCATGATAGGTTGATTACAATTCAGTGAATCAATCTTTTGTAGATTCCGTTTCACGTTTTCTCTCATATGAATCTAATTTTAAGAGATTCTTCTGGACTTCTTCATCGTCATCATCACTGTCCTCACTTTCATTTCCTCCTTCCACCTCATCAACTTCAGAAGAGCTAGTTTGTGAGGAGGACATGTAATCCACTTCCCGTTCACCTTCATTATCATCATTATCGTTAACAAATGAAAAATCATCCATCCCTCGTTTCTTCTTTCCAGACGTTCCACCTTTCTCATTTTCGTCATCACTGCTACTATTGTCATTATCTTCATTAGCGATCAGCTTTCCTTTTTTCTTGGTATTCCCTTTATCTTCCTCCCGGCTATTTTCGTCCCTTATTCCCATACGCTTTCTTGCAATTAATGAAAATAAGTTGTAGGTTTCGTTACGCTTCTTAAAC
>JAQIXX010004115.1:0-17263 GCA_034700605.1 Willowsia nigromaculata
TCGGGTTTCCCCGTTTTGTGTTTTTGCTCGATGTATGACTCTGTTTTTTTGGTACGAATGACGTGTCTTGCATCAGTTATATTTTTCCGAATTCTACAAAGAGTTAGACTTCTTAATACGTGAAAGCAATGTCTAGCTTTATGAGCATTGCTACTGCAGGAAACGCTGGTTCTGCAAGAATTAATCCCGTTACAGTAAGATTCATTAGAAGACCCATCAAATCTGCCGAGTTGTCACCCCGCAAAAGCTTCCAAACTTCTAAACAATATTAAGAAAAGTAATATTTACTCCTGTGTTTCATGAAGTATGCATAAAATGTTGTAAATACAACAGAAGTTACGGCACTGATCCTCTAATCTAGTGTTAAGCTACCTCCTATTTACAATGAAATATACCCAACGTGTTATCGATTTGTTGTCGGAGGATTTGCTGAGCACCGGTTAACTCATACTAAAACCTGAACAATATGTCAAAACTCATTGATATCTTGTCCAGCTTCAGGAATGTCTAGCTTTTTATTAAAACATGTATTTTATTGCACGATTTTGTTGTTGATAAAAGCACAAGATAAAATTACTACTTGATACTTCCGGAAATTATTATACAAGGGAATAACTCACCAATCGTTTAAATGCACTTAATTAAACATTACATAGAAATATAGAAACATATCAAACCAAGTATTATTTTAAACGCTCTCTGTTTTCCTGATGTTTGTCAAAATGATTGGAAACTTGGATAAAATTTGTTATTGTCACAATCCAAAATATTCTAGAAATTTCATTAATTTTCAATATTATTTGCAGTTAGTTGAGCTAACAAGTTCTTTATCTTGAGGATATTGGTAATGTATTTCTTATGGAGAAGTTATAAGATGACCGCATGGGTTGATTATACACTTTGACAAAACTCAAACCCAGGAATTAATTTCTTTACGCCAAATCAGTCTTTCAAATATTGAAATGCGTTTTCAGACAAGTTGAGCAGAATTTGGTGACGTATTTCTCAAGAACGACTTGCTCAATTAAGGTGATGTGCATATCACGTGATAGCTTAGAATTAGGGCTTTAAATTGACAAGTTGGTTCTAAACATCGGAGTTTTTTGGGACAAATACCATGCAGTGATATCCGAGCCACGTATTCGAAACTACAAATCAAATGTGAAAAAAAAATCAGCCGAGATATTTGAAACCGTTTTTCGATCGATTAGAAATATTTTTATGTGCAAACTTTTGACTGGGGATGTAATATCATTCTTTCGTTAACATATTGATTCTACGACACACTCGTCAAAATTCTTCCCGGCTTGCCCATATTCCAGTTTACGCAAGACTTTCCCAAAATTTTGCATTTTGCAAGTTTATGATGATTGTTTTTTGGGACCGTGTGGGCGTTAAGCGAATTTCAACTGCAATACATCTTCATTTCTCTGAAGATATTTCGTGTAATTTTGTTCAAGTATCGCAAATGGTTAAAATTGTTTTATGATGCCTATAATTGGTAAAAAAATGTATGAGGGTCTTAAATCTTTAATCAAGTTTACTTTATTGGTAATAAAACTCGATTCGGAAGAACATTTACCAATTAGAAAGTATATAATATAGCTTGAAAAAGTATTTTCCTTCCAGGTAAAAAGGGCGAAAATAGTTTTGATTTTTTTAGTATGGATAAACTGATATAAAAATAGCTGCTTTAGGTTTAGTGGTATTAAGAAGGCTTTTAACTTTAAGAATGTCAACTGGTAGGAATTCAATGGATGGTCTGAAAGTTTATTACATTGTTTTATTAAGGAACTGCGAATAGCATATACGCGTGCTACAAAAGAGTAAAATATTTTGCTAATCCAGCATAAAAGCTCTGTTTTCATGACAAAAATCGAAAATTTGATTTTGAATTACAGGTTTGGATAGCTAGTCTGTTTGGTTAAATCACTCAAACACGTTACAATCACAAATGGATGACAAAGTTATGAAAATTGTCTTCATGCTTAAAAGTTTGTTTCATAGTGTTAATAGCGTTTGTTGCAATTATTTAAATTTATATACAGGATAAATTACATTTTCTAAGATATTTGCACATTGCGATAAATTTTGTTTCCAACATTTTGTATCGATATGTGCTTGTAATTGGTTTAAAACCTCTTTTTCTTCCGTACTCCATATTGAATGTATGAAAATAAAGTTACTATCCTAACCAATCTTAATTTAGCCCCAAAAGCAAAGTAATTATGTTATTTAAAACAGTGTCAAAAATAATTATAACTGTGTTCCTGTCAACAAAGTAGAACTATCCTACATTAACCCGGAGCACTTGCACGCTTTTTACATATTTATTAAACCATATAGATGAATTTGCTACAGCATTGTTCTTCCAAATACTCTTGACTTTAGAAGACGTCTCAAAGAACTCTCCAAGCTTTGAGTAAAATGATGCAAAATAAAGTGATCCCAATCCTGCACCGAACGTCGTAATTTTTGCTTGTAATTCGTCTAACTTTAAGACTCCATAAAACGCAAAGGTTGTGAATGTCATAAAACAGAGCTTTTGAGCAGGATGAATCCATGTTCCGTACGTTTCAATGAAAACTGAGTGAAGAACTCGGAATCTGTTCAAATCTTGTACAAACCGCCTTGTATTTCCCTCTTGAAGTAACAACTGAGTTTTAATGAAAGATGAGCTATTGAATGAAATTTGGTTTTATAAAGCAACCATGGTATTTATAAACTACTTAAGTTCATATCAAATATTAAATTATAATGTACGCTCCAGTTAAAACCAATATTTACTTACGTGAGTTCGTTCAAATGACAAATAGCAGCACAGATGCACACGTACAATGGAAACACGTAAGAATAAATATTTGCCCAAAAATTGTACCAAACCCAGCACTGCATTAGCACAAGTAAATATCTTAGCACGTAAATATGCACATGATCTTCACCAAAAATTGATGTAAGGTAAGCCGGAGTCATCGGCTTTTTGTTGATCAGGAAGAAATTTTGAAGGTATATCAGGCCTCCAACAATATAATAAACCTTAAGAAACAAGTTGCATTTTACTGGCAACTTCCGCTTTATGTTTTTGCATTCTCTTTTGACATACTCGTTCTCAGCTTCGTAAAACATTTTCATGAATGCTGCCACAAAATATAATGTCGCATCAGATTTCAATACAGTGTGAAAGTCGATAACGACCACAAGTGAGTACGCTCCCAAAAAATACGCAGTTGGAATGATGACCCGAACTTGTGCGTTTTGAGTATATAGCGTGTACACGCGAAAAACCAGGAAAATCAGATAAAATAAATCCACAAATTTATGTACATGTTCATACAATAAGCGATGTGGTTTTGTACTTTTTGCGGCAACACTTGGGAACTCTCGGTACCGATAATTATAAAATCTGGAAGGTGCCCCGCCACCTAGCCATGCAAGGTTTCCAGAGAGTAGCAGGAATCGTCTAGTTAGTTACGGTCTCAAAATTACTGAGAAACTTTTGATACAGTATTATGGTTGTTACTTTAAACTAGCGCTTTTGACAAGTGATCAGTTTCAGTGCCAATCTTTGACTGGGCTATAAAATCAACTTGACTTTATATTTGTAGGTTTGTAAAGGAGATCAACTTTTACGGTCGGGGTGTTTTTGGGAATTTCAGACGTATGTGTAAACAAGACACTTAAATCATAGGTATGTAATAAGCCGAACAACTATTAAATAGCAAAACAACATGATTTTTTTTAATTAAGCGAGTTATGTGAGGCGATTACACATTATGGTCGAACATAAATGCTTGATAACCAACGAAATATTGATTTTTTGCTCACAAAAACGAAGAACAGTGAAGCCATCCTTTGACCCAACTCGAAATATTTATCACTAGCTTATGGGTCAGAAACTCTAAAATATATATCTACGTATGAAGCCATCAGAATCGTTTTATAAGTCCAAAAGCAAGTTTTGATTGACATTTCACGATTATGTTAATATTTACTTAAGCCATTTTCAATCCTATCACGTAAACAAGACCTAATTTATAAGCAATAATGCCAGGCTTGACAAGAATTTTTGCGAATTTAAATAATGCATAAGGTGGTTGTTCTGGGTAGTTGTGTAAGTTTTTTGGTATTCCAATTATACCTTTGCAATGCAAAGCTGTTGAAATGTTCTCATGACTATTACATAGAGTTTATTTCACAGTAACTCGGCTCCGATCATTACCTGTTTTTAAGATTTCGAGTTGAAGAAATAATATAATGAATCCGCAAAATTTCTTAATATGTCATAAAAACTTATGACATAAATCTCACGAATATAAAATATAAACTGTCGATTCAATTCGGACCGGGTGGTTAAAAAGCAGTTAGAATGTCTATTACGATAGGATATTAGAATGTCTAATTGCATTTTATGACTTTTCAAAATTCATAAATATACCAATAAGTGGGATAATCCTCGGACACAACATACCAATTTCGTATTCAATTCTTAGCGCACTTTCACAGTCTACCCCAGCACCACACTATCACATTCTATCATAAATTGCTGCGGTTGACAGTGTATAAACTAACTTATGGAATAGTGCTATTCCAAAATCCACTATTTGAATAATAAATTCTTCATCAAAGTTTCGGAACAAAAAGTCTTATCATAATTAGTACTGCAATATAAAGAACCACAAAGATGTCAAATTCGTTACCATATCAGCTTTCCGATTGATTTTTATTTTGTTGGACTTCATCAGTTTTTAAGTTTTCCAATCAAATTCATACGAGAATGCACCAAATGAGTTCCCAAATTTTTTTACGAAAGCAAACATGCGATAGAAACGTGAACTGAGCATTTTGTTTTGAAGTGTTAGCAAGATTTCAATGATAAGTTGTAAACAAATATCGCAGCTTCTCACTATCTATGAAACTGACAGGTTGTTTAGAAATTGCCTAAAGACAAACTGGGTTAAGAAGAATGTTGTCTTATTGAACCGGTCAAAGATATATGATATGTCAAAAATCCTCCATTCTAAATAGCTCATTATAATATCCAGAGAGTTTCTTTCTTATTTCTAAACGCAAATAAAGAAATGTGGTGCCTCGCGTTTGAAATATAGAAACAAACACGGGTTTGACATTTCTCACTTCGTGAGATTTGGAGAGAAATGATTGACATATGTCATGACATTTTGTTAAAAATATTGTTGTGATATTGACAAAATAAATGTTATGTCTAATTATAGAGGAGCAAACAGCAAACTAATATTCTTATCTTCCCGCTTTCTTTTAAACTAGTTATTAATATAAATTGGCTAATTATGAAAATGGAACTAGAAGTCTTATATCATGCATTAATATCATAACCTATGTACTTTCATTTCAGTAATAGAAAAAACGACGTGGATGTGACCCAATAGAGGGAAAAAATCCCTCCACTATTATATCTTTAATTATTAAAATTGCTAATGTAATCCCACGCAAAATTTTAATTTTCAAGTCAGTAAAAACATTTTATACTAAAGTTTCAATATGCTAAGTAAATAGGCATGTTTACATCAGTGGAGAAAGCATATTATGAAAGATGATTTAGATATGTGATGTATTAGCTATTATGCTCGTGTAATGACACTCATTGACGAAAGAATATGGTTCATTTTAAACGGGGAACCTTTATGGTTTAAATAATTAAACCCATTCCTAACAAACCATTATTCGCATCTGCTGATTATTTTGGAACAAAAGTGGGATGCATACATATCTTATATTTGGGGAGTATGGGAATTCGTGTTCATACTAGCAAATTCCTCTACAGACGCTGAATCATGCTTTAATATTAATTAGTAGTATTTAAGTAGATATTTGTCAACTACAACTTAATATAATACAAGAAAGTCATGTTTGTCAATGATAAAAGTACTGAATAAAATTATGTTAAGCAAAATTATATTTGAGAAAATCAAATCAAAAATAGTTTACCCACAACTGTGACTCAAAATCCTTCAGTGTATCTCACTTTATGATTATTTATTATTCGAGTAATGATTATTAGAGAATTGGGTAGAAACTGTCAATCCATTGTGATTAACTGTAAGAAAGCTAAAAATAATTCTTTTAGTATATCAATCTTTTAGTAGTTTTGATGGAATATCAAATAAGAGAGCACGGATGCAAGTATTTTCTCGTATGGCTTGCATTTATTTATCTTGTCTAGAGAACTTTCATTCGATTAGCTTTGCAATTATATTAGGCAAATTTAAATTAATTCCTTGATATTTTATTAATAAAGTTGGTTTGACATTGTACAGTTTTTACTAACAAGGAAATGGACCCCGAATATGCCTCTACTTTCAAATGAAAAATAGCACATCTTATAGAGAAAAATTTGTAGAATAATGTGCCAATAGTCGTTTTCCCGAATGCGCTGATTTTCGTTCTTAATAGGCGCTGAAAGTTTAAGCGCTTCAGTGGATTTCTGTATACAAAAACAGAAAAGTACGAAAGAATTTCCACCGCTCACACAGCGTTAGCACTCCCCTACTCTTTAGAGACTTAACAAGAGTTTATTTTCCCCAAAGCTGTAAAAAGAGAGCGCTTGAGATGCGCAGCTGTGTGTATAGTCAATATCCGTGCCTGTATTTTCGATTTTTGTACATAGAGAACCACTGAAGCTCTTAAATTTTCAGCGCCTATTACGAACGAAAATCAGTGCATTCGGGAAAACGACTATGCGCATATTATTCTACAAATTTTTCTCTACAAGATGTGCTACTTTTGATTTGAAAGTAGAGGCATAATTGGGGTCCTCTCCCTTGTAAGAAGTATCTTGTGAAGTCAAAGACAAGTTACTTATAGAAATAAAGTTAGTATTTTTTCATTCCATTTATTTGGTTTCGTTTTGGACTTTATTTCTTTGCATCCCGGAAAGTTTCTCCCGTCATTAGTTTGACATTTGGGATTCCGGAAGAGTCCCTCTGACGAGGGTGGTCCTTCATGTTGTTACACCAAACCTTATGTTCCCAGTAGTTAGCTGAAGTGCTATATTTTTGGAAACTGAGTTTTCATCGAAGGTGGGAACAGTCTGATTAAAATAAATCAACAAAATAAACCCTGTTTCTCCCTCCGTATCCAGTCATCTAGCATACTTTTGATGATATTATGAAGCAAAAAATGCACAATGATGTTATCGGGGTTATAATATTCTCATGTTCTAATGTTAGGCTTTGAGCTAATAACAATATGCAATATTTGTGAAATTATTGTTTGCTTATGAAAACGCACATTAATAAATAATAAATTTTATTGTACTTCCTAAAAATTAAGGAATGGATATTGCATATATTGTATATTAAAACATTCACCATTTTGCTGCCCTTGTAATTCAGCATTTTTAACCAAGTCTGGGATACAAAAACATGAACTGTATTTCTGTTTCTTAAAACCATCCTCTTAAAGCACAGTTGCGCATATGACACTTCCCAGTAATTTGATTGAGGGGGCGTGCATTAGGAGAGGGTGCGCGTAATAAAAGGGGCGTCTGTTTACTCCGTCAACTTTTTAGTCCGTAGACGCCGGGGCGTCTGTTAAAAGGGGCACGAAGACGCGTCTATTTCAGATTTTACGGTACTTCTTTTGACAATACATTCAAATACAGTACATATTAAATATATTTTGCTTTTTTCAGCTTATGTAGTATATTTTGATTTTATGAGCCAATTTTACAGAAGGATTTATTTGTAAAGATAACGAGTTTGGGGAGAGTTTACAGCGTTTAAACATATGGTTTTAATTTCTCCGGTTCCAGGACGATCCAAAGGTTCTCTTTTCCAGCACATTAGCATATAGTCATAACTGAAATAAGTTTTCAAAGGAATCATTATTATTTGTAACCTTTATTGGTTACATAATTTGCTCATTGTAGTTGGTTATTTAGAGAAAGATGTAGTTTATACATAGGATTTGACGCAAGCGGAGGCTTGTACAACCGGAGTCCTTGTTCCAACAGGTTCACAAATTCCAGAGTATAATTAAGTCCAGGATAAGGTATATCGCTAAGAGTGAACATCTCCCAAAGGGTAACCCCAAAAGCCCACATGTCAGATTTCACAGAAAATTCTAAGCTTTTCAAGGACTCAATGGCCATATTTCTCCAGGGTAATGGACACTTACAAAAAACGCAGTTAAAGTTAACCTTATTCAGTTTGCAACAAGGGCTTACTGAAAATGAATTTTCAAAATGTTAACTCTACACATACCTTCGTAGTTTTGATATAGTTTGAGGATTCTACTAATTGGCGAGATAGACCGAAGTCTCCAATCTTTGCCCGCAAGTCAGCACAAAGGAGAATATTCCGAGATGCCAGATCTGCGTGGACAATCTATATAGTCAAGAGCATTCATATTTTGAGGACATGAGCTGATTTAAATTTATTTATATAATCATAATTAATCGCTCATTTACTTTTTTACTGTGAATATATTCCAAGCCATCGGCCACATCACACGTCCACTTTAGCAAATTCCCCATTGACATGCAATCACTCTTCTTGGATAATGTATTTTCAAAGTTTTGTTTGTACTTTTTCAAATAATTATCCAAACTCCCATTCTCACAATACTCGACTGCAATATATAGCTCTCCTGCAAAAATATTGATTTTTAAAATAAGATATCCAATTTGTGTTTTTTCTCACACATTGATGCCAGCAGTTGTTTAAATTAATATTTGACTTTCTGTTTAATGACTTAATGAGTAATGTTACTTAACTGTTTTTAATCTCTTGAGTTGAAGCACCAACCAAACTCACGATGTTTGGATGACTCCCCAAGTAGGCCATCACCTTGATCTCAGAAAGCAGTGCCTTAAAACTTCCAACATCTAAGTTTCCTTTAGATACTTTTATTGCAACATCCAGGCTGTCATGTAATGTAATATATGGGGTTGTTCCAACTAAGCAACTAGAATCAACGTAGTTCAAAGCGTCTGAGAATTTCACCTTTCCTTTGAATACCATTCCAAACGCGCCAGAGCCAAGAACTTTGGAATAGTCTGAAAAATTGTATCATTATTACATATTTGACATTTCCTCATCATCACTGAAACAATTGAATCTCACCGATAATGAAATTTTCAACAAGAATTTCGTATTTCTTTTCATATGGCAACGCATCAATTGAAGATGCTTTATTAAAGCAATCATTTTGAATAGTTTTTAAGAGTTCGGGATCTCCCTCCAGAAATTCATTTACTTCTGCTTCTGTCAAAAGTCGGAGCTCCTTTCTTTGTAGTTGAATAATTCTCACCATTTTTGTAATTACCGAAACCATGATAGCAAATATTATTAGGACGGACAGAATAATGCAAACTATTGAGGACGTGGACAAACTTCCCACATTTTCACTTCCTATGCAAAATAATTCATGATTTTCTTAATGTTCTTTCTATTTTTACATAATTGAAATGCGGAAGGTAAATTTGTGTTATGAGCTTACGCGATTTTAAAGAGAATGTCTTGGAATCGCTTCCCAAATACGAAGACACAGTACAACCATAGTTTCCCGACGTTTGGAAACCGATTTCAGGGAACTCGATTGAGCTTGTGTAGTTATCCAGTTGATGAAGAAAATACTGCACCTAAAAATCATAATTAAAGAATATTAAAAGTAAATCGGAACTGATAAAGGGCTCAAATAAGTTCGGAAGATATGCACCCACCTCATTATCACTGGCTGACCATTTAACTGTTGGATAAGGCTTCCCACTGTACCTACATAACAGTTTTCTATGTTGCTGCCCAACAATGAATTCAGCATTTGTTTCCGGTTCCACAGAATACACAACTGGATTTTGGCCTTTTGACCACAATATAAATCATTACGGAGATTATTATTATTCTTTATCCTATGGATTCTTGCAGTAGGTAGGGTTTAATGACGGAAACATTTTATGGTTAGCACTTACCCACTTTAACATCAAAGGTCAAGGAAGTGTTAACCCATTCAGTCGAGTTCCAAACGGGCCCTATACAAAACACTTCATGGATACCGACTTCAATAAAATTCATAGTAAAACTAGCCTTAAATGTTCCTCGCCATGATTCATTCAGTGTGCAGTTTTTGGTTTGCTTGTTGGTTTTTTCAGCGTCAAAATTACATGGCTTCTGGTCTATCGCTATGGTTTCAGAAAAATCTTATTCAAATATCATGTAGTTAGAAATTTTTTAATTTTTTATTACCTTTGATATATTTTGTTTTATTATTGCTCCTAATCCCAACCCAAGATCCTAGCGAGAAGTAGTAACGCGAATACTCACAAGTGAATTTGATCTCCTCACCTACATAAATTACATCCCTGGCAATGGGGTGAACATACAGCATTTGCTGAGGATCCACTTCTGACCAGTCATAATCTTGTAAAGAAAATCAAGAAATTATGAATATTTGTATTAAAAAACTTGAATGATATTAATATTAAATCATTTTATTCTAACAAACTGGTGGTGCTGCTACGCTGAAATCTTTCAAACTTTCTCCTCGATACAATCCGAAAAAGAAAAGTTGTGCGAGAGCAGGGCCAAAATTTTTGCACAAGATTATATTCGGATTGAAATCTGGATTGATTCCTTTGCAATTTTTGGGTTGTGTTGTCATATGCCGCAAGCAGCCTTTACCCTTCAGGTTTGAACGCAGTTTTAAGATTGCAATGTTAATAATATGTTATGATGATTTATTTGTTTTAAATTATTACTTTAGCATGTCGACTAAACATGCTTCTGCATTCTGATGGCGTCAAGCAAGGGTTGTAATCCAAGTCTAAATCCTTCCCATTTAAAGGTGCAGTACAAGTCCAACAAGGCATTAAAAAGCCTGGCCCTTGAGCGGTTGACGCCAGCGCCTGGTCACAGGTTCTCTCATGGTCTTTTGGATCACCTTTCTTGGGTGGAAAAGGATTTTCATGGGTAATTGTTAAGAGGATCAAGGAATTTCCATTTTCTTCTGTCATTAGCACATGAGTTTGGAGAAGCGAATCAAGCTCCTTTGCAATGACAATGTTCCATGGAGAAGCCTGTCTGCATGTGAAATTCGTCAGTGACAAAATCTTGCCTTTATATTCCAGTCTCATATTTGTAGTGTAAGTGTAGCTACTAGCATTCATAAAGTCGTCGGTACTGCGTCGAGTTTCTATCAGTTTTAGTTGTTCAGAAGTCCCATCGTCTTCCTGATTGTGTAAATATAAACATATTTGGTTTTAACATAATTTTTTAAGTTTCTTATTAAAAAAATCAAACGTATTTGTGATTACAGGACTATAGTGGAAAATCCACTCCACAGGGTAACTTGCACTGCATAGCATTTCAAACACTGGATTAGAATTGGACATCACAGATAAACTGTCATTCTGAAAATCGTAATCGCCTACGTCAGGAAAAGAAATGGTTACCTCGGGAGGTGACGCCAAAAATGCGCCGGTACTTTGGGATGATAAAGCATGATTAGAAACTACAGAGCAAAGAAGAGTTTCGAAATTTATTAATATAATCAAGGTTTTTGAAACGAAATTCATGATAGCTTATTATAGATCTCGGCGATTCACTAAGCTTAGCTTTTTCTCATATTCCACTATCCGAACTGAACTCTACAAAACAAAAACAACTGCAGCATTCTCCGTACTCTCTAAGGGAGGGAAAATGCATTAGTGTAAACAAAATTAGCTATTTTAAAAATATACTTTGCAGCCAATTTGTATGCAAGAGATTATAAATTTGAAATTATCAGTATAAGTTTCAGCGTTGGGTCATTAGCTTCAAACTTAACTCATAAATCTCCACAACTCTAAAAGTATAGAAATGACATAATAATTGCTTAAGCATGACAATTCATTTCACGTGTTCATGAATTCCTTTGATAAATTAGGTAGTATAAATGCAATCGGACGTGGAAATTCTTACAAATGTCCCTGATACGCAAACATTTTTTGACAATTATTAACCTCAAAATCCCTGATTTCTTTCAATCCCTGATGAGTAAAAAACGAAATTTATGAAAAAAATCCCTGATTTGTTCAATCCCTGATGAGCAAAAAACGAAATTTCCAAAAAATCCCTGAAAGTGGATTTTTGGAACCCTGTACTTTGTAGCTGAGTAGCGCAAGAATTTCCATGTCCGAATGCAATGTCAACATTTTAACTTATTCTACAAAATGAAAATGCAGCCACTCTCCACAAAAGCATACAAGTTTGAAGTAGCTATTAAAAATATCAAAAGCATGAATTTAAAGCAAACGCAACCGTGTAATGAATTCCTTGATGACTGATTGTATATTCCTGCATTTTAAAAATATTTTATCACAATATGTTTATGGATGATGTAAAGCATGTTTCAATAATCTACTATGATTAAAATTGGATAGGGCAGGTTAAACGTGCCATCATTTTAAAGAATATTTCAGTGGTTGTCATGTCAAGTAATCTATTAATGACAGTGAGTAAGATGCATAATTCATGAAGTAATTACTAATGTGCTTTACATCAATCTAATAAACAACATAAAATACCTAATAGCGTCAGACGCATTCCATTAACTTTCCAATATCAATCCGTAGTTTCACTCAATTATCATCATGTCTCAGATAGTTCCAATATCTTTGGTTTTGGTTGATAATGTTTTCGAGCTAGCAAAAATTTCCGACGCTTTCTACAATATAAAATCGTCATCTTCCCGTCAAACCTATACTCGGAACATGCTTAAAAATTCCTCATAAGCTCTTATCATTCATATTGTTATTTAAGTGGTTTCAAGGCTAGTTGTGTTTAACTTTTAAACGAAGGTTATCGTGTTTAGAAATAAAATAAGATAATTACATAAAACCTCTAGTAACCATGAACTCTGAATGATAAAACTGACTTACCAGTCATAAGAAGTTTTGACCTCGCTGCAAAGAGAGATTTGCAATATTTATTGAACAAGGTTTGTTTTGTGTTATTCCAAGTCAAAGAGTCAAACAGAACATTATACATATTTTCTAGGTTTGTTTCGATGTATTTTACAGTCATGGAAACAATTGTAAGAAACACCCGTGTCAAGAATTTGCTGGTACTGGAATGAATGAAGAATGCTGGTAAGAATGAAGATGGTACTGGTAGTTATCATGACGATACTGAAGACCTGTTGCATTGAATCTTGCACTCCTAGGCCGCTGCCAGCACCATTTCCAGATGAGTTTACCTGCTACTGTTATGGGGACTGTTGGACACGTTATGGATGTTTGTGTTGCTGAAAGTATTAGCTTGTAACAACTTATATTGTTTCGTATCGTCATTAAATTGATTACATGAAATATTCATGGGGATTTGCAAATATATCAATCGTAAATTGTCCCATACATTAAATTAGTAATTATTCTATAATTTGCCAACAGAAGCTGATGTACTCCGTAAAACGTCATAGGCAGCAACGTAACTTTTTAATGGTTCATGGAGAACTTCATGCTTTATGTATTTAAAGAATCTTTTTGTTGCGTGATGTCAATGTAAAGTTATTATAGTTATTCATTTACTTCCCATTGATATGTTTTAATTAAACAATTATGCTTAAAAATATTTCTGTCCATTTAAGAAACAGAGTAGACCAATCAATTTCACTTCAATTGCAATTAAAATATCACCTATATCGACTTCTTACATTGCAAAACCTGTAAACTATGATGATATTTACGAGTGGAAAATTAAATGAGAATCTGGAAACAAATCATTTAAATCGTACCTAATGAGATGCACCAGAGGTCTCACAGTGCCCTGAACAATGCACCTTTGAAATGTCAGAACTCTTCCACAAACTGGTTCCCGTATGATATTACAAATGGTTTACAAGTACGCAAAACATTTGCATTAATTTCATTTTCCCTTCAATTCCAAAACATGGAGTATTCCAAGAGTTCTAAGTTTCATTCCTGTGAACATGAAGCGTACTTCCAAGCTGCATGAAAACCGTCCAAAATCCCAGAAACATTACATTCCCAACAGTTTTTGGACGGACAGACAGACAACCTGAAATCAATAAGTACCTCAATTCTTTCTATACTTAATAATTTTCATTCCCATCCAAAATCTTATCAATGCAAAAGTTATATAAACGCTTGACCCTACAAAAATTACATTGCTGGCAACTAAATACTTATAACCCTAATTACAAACTTGTATAGCATGTTTGGTAAACTACTTGTGCAGGCCTATAAATTTTTCGAAAACTTTTTCGCTTTGCGGCAGCTACCATTGTTGAAATAGTACAATCGCCCAAGTTAAAGCTCATGGCATATCCAGAAAAAAAGTATAGTAGTGGCATTATAGTTACTTAAGTATGCCAATTTCTTTCAGATGTTCATGAATTTCCTTGACAAATTAGATAGCACACCTTTGCGTTTATGCAACGTAAACTTTGAATCATTCTGGAAATGAAGACAATCTTTACCAAAGCATAAAAGCTTAAGGTAGCGATTCACAATATAAAAAATAAAGTATCATATCTTGTAGTAAATGCGACCGTGTAATGGATTCCGTGATGGTCCATTTATATAGGTATTCCTACAACTTAAAATATTTTATCGTAATATGTCTACGGATGATGGAAAGCACGCTTCAAAAATCTACTATGATTAAAAGTCTATGATGCAGTTTAGACTTCCCACAATTTTAAAGATTGTTCTGGTGGTTGTCATATCAGGTATTAATTAGTAACTGTGCAAAAAGATATATAATCCAATAAGTAATTACCAATGCAATTTCAATTTATCTGATGCTGATAAAACACGAAATACCTACTAGTAGCGTCATACACACTTCATTAACTTTACATTACATGTTCGTGCTTTGACTCAATTATCATCACATCTTGCCAGTAGTCCCTAAAATATGTTCTGCTTTGGTTCATAGTGTTTTCGAGCTGACCATAAATGTCCAAGCTTTCTACAGCATAAAATCGTCTTCTTGCCATCAATACTACAACAGTAACATGTTTTAAAATTATTCATGCACTCTTTTTACTCCTTTTTATTATGCATGTGGTTGTAATTCGGTGTTCAAATTTTAATAAAGGTTTTCTTTAGTTCTTGCTGAATAGAGCGATTTACAATATAAATCGGATAAGGTTTGTTTTGTGTTATTTCATATCATAAAGTTCAGCTGTATACTAAATAAAATTAAAATTAAAGCGGCATATAAATTTTTACATGCAATTTTCCAGTCATGGCAACAATTTTAAGCAACACTCGTGTCAAGAGTTTACTTTCCATGAAGATGGTACTGGCAGTTATCACGATGATACTGATGACCTGTTACATTGAATCTTGCACCTCTAGCCCGCTGCCAGCACCGTTTCCAGTGTTTAACTGTTACTGTAGCGGAGACTGTTGGACGCCTGATGGATGTGTGTGTTGCTGAAAGTATTTGACTTCATTACCACACATTTTCCTTTAATTAAATCTATATTATGTCATTGTAATTATCTGTATTGTTTAAATACTCTCGTTAAGTTTATTATATAAAATTGTCATGGTAATATGTACATACTTACATCCTGTAAATTGTTTATTTTTTAACAGTTAATGATACCAATTCGGATGAAATTTAGTTAACATCAGAATTAGGAATTGCTTTCTACGTTGCCAACAGAAGCTGAAAAGATTGGTAAGAATTCATAAGCAGAAACTTTATTTTTCAATGATTTCATCGAAAAATTCTTGAGTTATGTATTTTAATGGTTTATTAAATTACTTGATGCCAATGCAACATTATTAACCGTTATTAATTTACGTTGTGATCTTAAATTTTAAATTAAAGAGTAATTCTTAAAAGCACTTTTTTGTCCTTTTCTTTAAAAAATCATAGATTGGATTGGTTCAAGCGATTTCATAATTGATTAAAAGCTCATTCATAACAACACTTTAAGATTGCATGAACTAACAATAAAGGTGGAAAAGTAAATGTGAATCTGAAAAAAAATGTCATTTAAACTTACATAACCATGCTTAACGAGAAGCAAGCAGAGTTCTCACAGTGCCCCGAACAACACACCTATGAAATGTTAGAACGCTTAAACGACCGACCACAAATTGGATCCCGTATGACATTACAATTGGTTTACAACTACGCAAAAACATTTTCATTAATTTCCGTTTTTCCCTAATTTTAATTCCAATACTTCGACATTTCCAAGAATTCAAAGTTTTACTCCCGTGAACATGAAGCAGACTTCCTAGTTGCATCAAAATAGTCCAAAATCCCAAACACATAATATCCGCAACTATTAATGGTGCCTTAGAAGCAAATTTCATTTCCAACCAAAATTTTATCAATACGAAAGTTATATAAACGCTTGATCCTGTAAAAAATGCATTAGCAGCAACTAAATATAACCCCAAATTACAAACCTGTATAGCATGTTGGTACAACACTTGTGCACACCTGTAAATTTTTCGAAAAGCATTTGCTTTGCGGCAGCTACCGTTACTGAGATAATTGAATTTCCCAAGTCTTAGCTCTTGGCATATCCAGAAAAAAAATAAGTAAATCAAATGAACACATGAAACGCAGTTTACAGTCATATTTGCAAAGAAGATTAGCAAAATATATGAATGGTAGATGACAATTGGCACAGCAGTTATTTTTGAATAGAACTGTTGTGGAATTAATCCTCCAAGAAATATCGCATCCCGTGGATTGTAACAAAAATAAGAGAATATGCTGGGTAAAAGTATCGCATTTGAAACATAAAATGCAAAAACGTGCAAATCTCTAAGAAGAAACAAACCGTTTGACTTCAATGGGTCAAAATTGTTCATATGGGTATCTAGAATAATCAAGAAATTACCTTAGTTAATGCTAACTTTAAGTTATAATTCTCCAATAGGGTAACTTACTATGTAGGTAGCCTTCTAGTTTAATAGTTCCATTCATTAAAGCGCAGAATTCGTGGGGTAGTATCGTTGACATTGTGACTGTAATCAATACTAAGGTTATTGCAAGCAGCCAAGCAAGTGTCAAGTGAAAGTTGTCAATGTCCTTTAAATAGTAGTATTTTAGCACCAGACCAAACGCTAAGAATATCCAAATTATGCCAAGGACTAAGTCTTTGCGCAATTTTTTGAGAATCTTGGCATCAACTGTAAATTGTTTAGTGCTTTCATGATAAGTGTAAGGAACTATTCCAACTTTGTTTGCTATCCTTAAGTTAAAGAACTTGAAGCTACCAAATCGTGTGGTAAACATATTATTAGTCTTAAAAA